>PVIR01003557.1:0-87627 GCA_004026965.1 Petromus typicus
TACTTATCCAGGAGAATTCTTTTGCAAGTCATATTTATGATGAAAATATATTATATTTCTAAAAATTAATTTTGTTTTCAAGTTTCCTTTACAGTTAATCCTAGCCTAGTTATGGTAGATTGGACTCAGATAGCATATGTATAGATGACAAGAGAATTATTTTGCTTTTTGCCTTTTTATCTCAATTATGATTAAGCCTCTCACTGTGACATATTGTAATGGTTCAGAAATGTGATTGACCAAATTTCTTATTCCACATATAATGGATTTTCAGGAGTTAATTTAGGAAGGAAAAGGACAGAAAAAAGGATTTAGTTTATAAGGACAGAATTATGAGGCTAAAGAAAGGGATGGCTGTATGTTCCTTAGTATCTCCTGAAACTGATATCTCTATTCAATGACTATATACATAACTCAGACTTCTTCCTCTTAAAATTATTCTCCCAAACAATATGTATTTGGACACTCTCAGTGTACAGGATTAACATTTAGGAAAAAATTATCTCAAAAGATTATTTTTAACCTGGCTTTCAGTGAGGTTTAGGTTGTGAGTTTCATAGTGAATGTATTTCAGAATTTCTTGGTGTGTAGAAATAAAACTCTTTGTTCAAGAGTATGCTGGTGCTTTTGGTAGCTGCTATTTATACCTTCATATATATGAGTGATTTCTTGTTTTGTCCTTCGACTTTCTTGCTCTGGCTTTTATAGCTCAGTCAGTATTCACACTCCATTATTTTTTCCACAATCGAGGCAAATTAAAATCCCGGGCTTTTCCTGGTAGGTATACTAGTGCTTTTTAAGTACATAGAATTGTATTTGGAAGTTTTCCTCCATATTAAAGAAGCATGTTGAGGGCCGGGGAGTTAGCTCAGTGGTTTCGGCGCCTGTCTTGCAAGCGCAAGGGCCCGGGTTCGATTCCCCGGTAACCACATAACAATACTGGGTGTGGAGACCCCACACCCAGCAGCAACCAGTACCACATACCACAGTGCCGGGCGTGGTGGCTCACGCCTGTCATCCCAGCACTTGGGAGGCAGAGGCAGGAGGATTGTGATGTGAGTTGGAGGCTGAGCTCAGGGCCAGCCTGAACCACAAAAGCGAGACCCTGTCTCAAAAAAAAAACCTAAAAAAAAAAAAAAAAAAAGAAGCATGTTGAGATTTCTCTGTGACTGGGGAGGGAAGTTACATCACATTTACTTTGTGCCTGCATTTCTCTGTCTATGTGAGTGTGAATCTGTTGGTATCATGACCAGACTTATTGTTGGCATCTTTACCAGTTACACAAATATGGATTGTTCTCAGGTTCTTTCTCTTCAGACTGGCCAGTGCAAAAATGTGAGTCATTGTGTCTTCATGGTGTGAGTACCAGCCTCTAAAATGGGAGTGCTGGGCAATCGCTGCTTAAGCACAGTCTTTTCTTCCTCAGTGGACATGCAGACTCTGCCCTGTGTGAATGTAAGAACAGGGAAGGAGCTTGAAGAAGATAGGTTAGAGTTTTGTCATCTGTATCTTGATTGGAGTTGTGACCTCATAAGGAAGATACTCTGACCTTGCTGATGTTGAGCCTAATGAAAGGGATGGCTGTATGTTCCTTAGTATCTCCTGGAACTTTAATATCTCTTTATCCAATGACTATATAGGTAGCTCAGACTTCTTCATCTTAAAATTTTGTAAAAATTTTACATTATTACTACATTTCCTAGGCAGTATAGATTGAAGACACTGGGAGACACAGACATGAGTCTCTTGCCTTTTGGGTTTTCTCAGCTGACTCGGTGAACTCTTGCATGCGTCAGCACTCTGACTCCTCTTCCTTCTTATTCGTGGTTTTCTTGGGCTGAGGATTTAGATCAGTGCTTCCAGTGCTGCCTCGCACATCCCAAGTTCAATGCCGGGTTCCGCAAAAAAAAAAAAAAAAAAGGGCCACTTTTTCATTTATGGTTTCCCTGAGGACACTGAGGTGTTCTATAGAATTATGAGAAAACTTTGCTATTTGGACATCTTGGAAACATGTCAGTAGGTATAAGTCAAGCTATAGATAGTTTGAATCTCTTTTCAAATGTCTTCACTTTCTGGAGCACAAAGCGGGTAACCCTTTTGTTTCATTGAAGGCTCTACTGCTCCACATTTACAGTGTGTTTGATGCTCCAGAGTGTTCCTGAAGTTATATGGAATCACTGCCCCCTGCACTCAGTGATTTTCAACATAAATAGCCCTACTTTCCCCAGAGCCTGTTGTTTTATATCAGATAATTTCTTTGGGAAACATACAGCATATGAAAGAGCAGGCTTTGGCCTCATACATCATCTTATGGACATTTTTGATGGGAATAAGCCACTGCAGAATTTTTAAATATACTTTGGCTCATGTGCTGAAAACAGATTTGAAATACACTTTTTAATTAAGGAACAATGGTTTGAAAGGTTTTCAACACATACATTGTTTTTTATTTCTTTTTTGTATGCTAATAAATTGGATCTTGTATTGCAGTTTGTTGTATGTATCTCAAATGCACTTCGGCATAGTGGCTCTCTGATCAGCCCAGCAATCAAGGCACTGCACCATGCACCCTTTTTTATAATACACACATCAAACACACACCTCATTTGTGTGCACACAACAGACTTTGTGGATTTTTCTGTATAGATTATTTTTTAAACCATCAACTGTAATTATCATTATTTAGATAAAATTGGTCCAAGTAATAATAATCCATTTCCGGATATGGATGAATCCCTTCAATTTAATTCCTGTGTTCTTTTCATATAGCCTCATTAGTTTTTGACTATGTATTTTTGTTTTCTAGCCACATAGCTTGTATTTTTCTTGTGCTAGACATAGAATCAGTTGTTTTTCCAAGTTGCTCTGATTCCTGTTAATGAGAAACAATACAGAAACCAGGCTCTGAGCACTAGTCATGTACTCACTGAAACACTCATTAATGCTGGTGTGCCATTCATAGTAAACAAAGCTAAAAATATATATATAAAATCATGGATTCATTTGTGCCCACCATCTTTCTGTTTTGACCATGTGCACAGTGACGGGAAAGTGAATATGTTCAGAAATATACCACCTTTTCCTATATGACTATGTATAAGTTTCCCAAATAAATCTTCACCATTCTTTGTTCAGGGGGAGCATTGCCTTGCAAGGTAGGCACAGTGCCACTGAGCTACATCCCCAGCACCATTACTTTGCAAAGAATCCCAGTGCTCTCTCCAGAGGAAAACAAATCCTCTTCCACTTTTTCATCTTGTGGTTGTGCTTTCTAGCTTTGCACTCATCATTGTGTTCAGTTACAGTTTGACATTAGTATTTTTACTTTGCACACAGTGATATTTTAATATTCATTTTTAGCAGCTTTATTGAAATCTTATTCAGACACACTGCAAATCACTCATGTAAAATACAAAGTTTACTGACTTTAAGTATATTCTCAGAGTTGTGTAGTCATTAGCACAATCTATTTAGGAGCACGTACATTATTTAACATCTCATCCTTCTATCCTTCAACCACCATTAATTGGCTTTCTCTATAACTATTGGGTTCTTTTTTTACATGTTAAAATTTTTTTTCTCAATTTTTTACAGTTAAATTTAGCTCTTTTTTATTGCTTCTGGAGTTTGAGTCATAGTTTGGAAGGTTTCCTGTACTCTTAAGTTATAAAGAAATCCACCCTAACTTCATTCTCATTGCATTGCTTCTTATTTTAGGGCTTTCTTGGCTATTTTTTGCTTGTTTATTTTTTTCATGTCAATTTCAGAATCAATTTTCTCAGTCCACAAAAAGAAACTTCTTGGTATTTTTCAGGCTTTCTTCACATTTATATCTTAGCTTATGGAAATATGACATTTAACTCACCTTATCCAAGACTATAATATGCCTTCTATTTATTTTAGCCAATTTCTATGCCTCTCAGGAATGTTTTTGCTATCTTCTTAAAGATTTTGTCCATTTCTTACCAATTTTATTTTTAGATATTTGCTTCATACTTTGCTTTTGTAAATAAGGTTTTCTTTTTCCTTACAGTCATACCTGACTATTGTATATAATATTATGAGATTCTTGTAAGTTAATTTTATATCTTGATACTCTATTTAACTAGTTTATTATAGTATTAGTTTTATGTTCTTATTTAGCCATGAAAAGACTACAAAAATATTTTTAATAATATTTAGGTAGTTTAAATCAGTAGCTTTTAAAAATTACTTCCAGACTTTAAATCACAGATGATTTTAGCCACTCCTTAATTACAATAATATTTACTTTGATTTCCAGACATATCATCAAATCAAATTAAAATGAAGTGATTTTTCCCTCTTCCTTATCAATTTTTTAAATGTTTGATTATAGTTTACTTTTCAAACTTTAACTTTAAAAAATTGTATTTTCCCTTACTGTGCACACTGATATTTGCTTTCCCTGTAGCTTATTTTCCTTTTTCTTGCCCTTTTTCCTCTCTTCTGTCTCCCATCCTTAGTTCTCCTTCACCTTGAATATTTTCTTCTAATTTCACATTATCTATTATACCTTGAGACCTCATTTACACTTTCAGTTTTTCACACTACCGAAACAATTTAGTATTTACACATGTAAGTCCCATTTAAGAGTATGACTTCAATGTGCCTCCATTTAGCTATAAAATGTCTCTAGGTTATCTTCCTTTATGGCTGAGTTTTACTTCCTTTATAAAATAAAGACCATATTTTCTTTATCCAACCACCAGTTGATGGGAATTTGGGCTATTTTCAAAATTTATCCATTACAAAATGTGCTGCATATATCATTGTGGTATAATATTTTAATTCCTTGGAACAATAACCAGAAGGAGAATAGTTGAGTCAAATGGAGCCTCTAATCTTAGTTTTTTGAGGAATCTCCACAGTGGTGGCAAAAGTCTATATTTCTTTGAACAATAGAGAAGAATTCCTCTCTGCCTCCAGCCTCCACCAGCATTTGTTGTTGGTTGATTTCTTGATGGCAGCCATTCTTTCTGGAGTGAGGTAGAATCTCCATGTTGTTTTTTATTTACATCCCTCCAATGACCAGATATTCAAAATGATGTTGAACATTTTTTCATATGTTTATTTGCTGCTTCTACTTCTTCTTTTTTTTTCTTTTTTTTGAGACAGGGTCTCACTTTGTGGTTCAGGCTGGCCCTGAGCTCAGCCTCAAACTCACATCACTGCGATCCTCGTGCCTCTGCTTCCCAAGTTCTGGGATTACAGGCATGAGCCACCACGCCTGGCACTGTGGTATGTGGTACTGGTTGCTGCTGGGCACACCCAGTATTGTATGTGGTTACCAGGGATTAAACCCAGGTCCTTGTGCTTGCAAGACAGGTGCCGGAACCACTGAGCTAACTCCCTGGCCCCTGCTTCTACTTCTTTATCTCAGAGATGTCTATTCATTTCAGGTGCCCATTTTTGGATTGGGTCTTTAAATTTGGGGGATCTGATTTTTAAATTTCTTTATATATTCTAGATAGTAGTCTCTTGTCTGAGGAATAGCTAGTAAAAATTTTTTTCCACTCTCTGGGTTGTCTTTTCCTCTTGTTAGTTGTTTCTATTGCTGTGTAGTAGCTTTTTAATAAGATGAGATCTCAGTTATTGATTCTTTGCACTAGTTCCTGCCTTTTCATTTTTTATACATCTCATTATGGTAGCTAATAGCCCCAGTATAATTTTAATTAGGAATGGAGATAAAAACTGATCAGTAATGCCTCTCAAGCATCCCCATGCATTAAGATGCAGGTTTTGGTCTTAAGGTATATGTACATGTGCATAATGTTAAGGAACTGTTTATTAACACATATTTTATCCAGTATTTTTTTTTTGAGACAAGGTCTCTCTTTGTAATTCAGGCTGGCCATGAACTCGCTATGTAGCCTGGGGTAGCCTTGAACTCATGGCAAACCTCTTGCCTCTGACTTCCGAGTGCTGGGATTACAGGTGTGACCCACTACCCCTGGCTTTATCCAGTGTTTTAACCTGGAATAAAATTATTATTTAAATGGTCAATATCTGTTTGATATTCCTAGATTTGTATATTTGATTTCTTTTTTTCTTCATGAGATTAAAAATTTGGGTATTTTCCTAAAATTTCCCATTTTAACCTATTTAATTATTTATTTGTTGTATTTCTTTCTTTTTCCATTTCTAATTAGGTTTAAATTTTGTGTTTTTAATTCCTTACCAACTTCTGTACCCATGGATTGATATATTTTTCATAGTTACCAAGGTGTAAATTCACTGTTCTATACTTTGATAAGATCTATTTTACATTCAATGCCTCAGTAATTTTCCTTGATGTTGAATAGTATTCAAATGTTTAATTGTTAATTATTATATTGTATTCTAGTTGACCACTTTGAGTAAAGAACAGAAAGTTGATGAAGAAAGAAGCTCTCATTTCTCTCAAATATTCTTCAGTGTATATACTGAGAAATGTAGACACAATTCTTTATAGGAAAAATATATTATAATATTTTTTCTCAACTTAATAATTAGCCAATATTAAACAGCCTATTTTGATCAATTTCAGCTCTAATCTCATCCTAACTAAATATTCTCAATTTCTTTTCACAGCTCTTTGTACTAGGAAGTGTAACTATAAGCATGGTAGCACTCATGAGCCTCAGCTTGGCCTATATGAATCAGGCATATCAAACTGGCACAGTCCTCCTTGATCCTGTTGGACTTTACAACTACACCAGAAGAATGAAAGCGTAACACCTTGGCACTCAAAACATTACTATGCCTGGCATCACACACCCTTCTAATTGTTTCCCCCATTCATACAACACCAGAGGTCATGTAGTAATAGCATCTTTCTTAGTCACTTTCTTCATTTTTGGGACACTATACTAAATACTTCTGACGTGAAAGAGGAGAAGTTATCTTGGGCTATGTTTGTAGTTTATGGTCAACTGGCTCTGAGGCAAGCTGGCATGGCAGAGGAGCATAGCAGAGGAAATATGCTCACAGGAAACCTGGCTCTTTCAACCATACTCTACCACCAACAGCAAGTTGGCTTTGCTCCATGATTCAACTGCCTCCCCAAAGCTCTTCTTCTAAGTACTCATGGGGGGCATCCAGATATAAACCATAATATTATATTATAATAATATGTATTATAGTTTTGACTCTCACTAATCTCATGGGCATCTCCTTAAACAAAATGTGTTTAATTCATCTCTAAGAGTTGCCAAAATTATAATAGTTTTAGTACTGCTGCAAGTTCCATGTCCAAAGTTTCCTCTAAGACTCAAGGCAAACTCAGCTTTGAGTCCCCATAAAAATCAAAAAGAAATTTAAACTCCACCAACACAGTGGCACAAGGCAAACATTCCCATTCCATGATGAAGTAATAGGGAGACAGAAAGCATTGGGAGCAAAGCAAGACCAAAGCGTAGATGGGCAAACTTTAAATACTGTAGCTCCATGTCCAGAACACAGAACAAAGATATGAACTCCAAGGTGTTTAGGCAGCCCTGTCCTGTGGTATTGCTGGTTATAGACCTCACGCTGCCCACTCTCTGAAGCTTTCCTTGCAGATATCCCACATCTCTGACTTCTCCAACTTCTGTGGTCTCTACAGCACTGTTAGCTTTACTCTCATAGCTTTACATACCACACTGTCATGGGCACAAAGCCTGGCCTCTCAGGCCTTGTGAAAACTGCCAACTATACCAATGCCATAGCCCCAATATTATTCTGCCTTGAAATTTCCTCTGCAAGATTAGTCTGCTAACCTTAGTCTTAGTCTCCCACAAAGCTTCAGAAAGTGAACAAAATATAGACCAGTTTTCTGCTTGAGCATAACACATGTGGCCTCAAGCTCAAGTGCCAATGGAGTCCTTGTTACCAGCTAAAATCTCCCGAGCCTGGTCTTTATCGTTTGCATTTTTATCAGCTTTTGGCCTTTTGAACTCCAACCAGAGTCTTTCTCCATCCAGGTCAGCTCAGAGCACTCTAGGGCTCTTCTAGCTGCCATCTCCAAGTCTTTTCAAACACCTCTCACAAACCAGTTCCAGAGAAATATAAACCATACAGTTAGGGAAATTCACAGCAACCTCCCATTCCTAACACCAAAATCTGTCTGTCTCTTGACTCAACATTGCGACAAAATACATGATAACCAGAATTTAAATGAGGAGAAATTCATTTTGACTCACGTTTGTAGTTTATGATTGGTTGGCTCCAAGGCAGGACAGCATGGCAGAGGTCATGGCACAGAAAAAACTGGTCACGTCATTCCTGCTAGGAAGCAGAGAGAAACGATGAGCCAGGTAAGTAGATATACCTTTTAAAGTCATGCACTCAATGCCTTGACACTTCTAACCAGACTCCACCTCCCAACAGCAAGTTAGCTAGTATCTCCCTATGGTTCACCTACATCCCAAAATCTTTGCCTTTGAGCACATGAGGCTCATGAGGGTTATCTGGACATAAACCATAACACTGTGTTACAAATATCTCTTCTATGCGTCATCTTTACTGGCCTTTTCCTCTTGAGCACTGTATTCTATATTAAATGTATTAAGTATTGAGACAGGGTCTTGCTATGTAAATTAGGCAGGGCTTGAACTTACTGTGTAGCTAAGGCTAGCCTTGAATTCTTGGCAATCGTCCTGCAATTTCCTGAGTACTGCCATTACAAGCATGCACTACCACTCCTGGCTCTAAGTATGTTTTTCTATATCTAGAACCTTTTTCTTATTATCTTCTCACTGTTCCCTGCATTTGCTTTGTCTCAGACTTCATAATAGTATCTTTAATTTGTTAAAGATGCTCCCTCAGGATGTTCTTCCTTCAGATGTACTTCCCACAGGTCCCAAACACACACCCCCAAACCATACATACAGTGACCTCTTCTGCACATATACACACTCTACATATATGACTTTATCAGTTATGCTTCCCAAGATATATTACAGGGTTAGGTTGGGGATGTCCTCCAGTGGCACAGTTTGAAGACTTGTTCCAGGTAGTGATGTTATTGGGAAGTGGTGGTAACTTTAAGAAGTGGGGCTTAGTTAGAGGATGTGCCTTTGGAGAATATATTTTGTTTCTACCTCTACTTCCATTCCCCCAACACTAACAGGTGAGAAGCTTTGCTTTGCCATCCCCTCTCCTCATAGTACAGTGCTTTATCACAGGCTCAGAAACATGTGAAAACTCTGAAACTATAGGCCAAATAAATCTTTTCTTCTTTGAGTTATTTCTCTCAGGTATTTTGTTACAGTAGTAGAATGCTAATTAATACAAGGTACACCTGAAAAGTCATTCTCTTATTTATTTAAAATTTTGTTGTGTGGTTATCACATATCATATATAATGCACGACTTTGGTGATATTGAGACACAAAAGATTCTTGCCCTCAAGGTGAATCCCAGCTTTCATGAGATAGAGCTGACTGCTGCAAAGTTAGAGGGCCTCTGGTCCCTGGCATTTGGGAGTGCTAACCAACTCATAGATAGATAGGAGCTAGAGAGTTTTTTGGAGAAGAGAGTATCTCAATTGAGATTCTGAGTTGAGTTATAACAATTCAGTTTTTCTAATCTTATCAAGTTTTACAAGGCCTTCATTTCAACTCAGTTTTTAACAACTGAAGAACTTAGTTCATTAAACAACTTTCTCTTGGTCAGTTCCCTAAGGGATTTTCTAGTTCCCAGGGACAATTACTTTAAATTATTTATTTATAACTCTCTTAGAAGTTGCAACCATATTTCTAATTAAGATGCAAATTAAAGTTTATCATTTTTTAACTTCCTGCTCTGATGAAAGAATGTTTACCATATTGCAACTAGTTTTCTAGTGTAACGAGAACTCTTCTCCCCTCTCACCTACAGTAACTTTAAAATAGCCCTGCAAAGTGTGTAGCTGTTCTTCTTAGTCCCCTCGCTTTGAAGCTGAAAACTTAATCCCCACTCCCTGAACGTGGGCTAGATCTGCTGCTAATAAAATATGAGAAGGAGTGCTATGTGAGCTCTGTCTGGTCCCTCTCAGGACGCTTAGCCTTCAAACCCAGCCACCATATTGGAAAGAAGCCTAAGCTATACAGAGGCTTCCCTTATGAGTCTTCTGTTCTGCAACTCCAGTGAGATCCTCAGCCAACAGCCAAGATCAACCAGAGACACAAATAGAGAGACTTTAGAAGATGCTAGCACTCAGGCTATAAACCTTCTATGCAAAGCTTCAGATACAGTGAGCAAGCTATACCCAATGATAGAAACATAAATGATAATGTATGATTATCACTGTTTAAAAAGAGAGACTCTTCCCTTATGAGAATGTCCTGAAGGTGCATCGATTTGAGTATGAATGACTTAATACCAATAAAGATTTGAAAAAAAAAATAGACTCTTCAGCAAGTCTGAAACAGAAAAGCACTTAAATTTCCCTTGAGACATGAGCTCAGACTTAAGAAACACTATGTTGACCTCTTTTTCAGACATAAGGGTAAGTACAAAAAATACACAAGTTGGTTTTTTATTTCTTAGATGATCGCTTTACTCACTTCATCATTCACAACTCCTTTGGTTGCAGATTTCAGAAACTTCAACCATAAATAGCTTATGTAAATAAATGCAATTTATTATTTCATGCACCTAAAAGGTCCAGTGGCTTTTACAATCCTCAAAGTTGAAGTCTAACAGGAAAAAAAAAAAAATTACCCTCATACCTGCCCAGAAAAGAATCTAATTATATTTTGTCAGTTTTGGTTGAGTGTGTGTCTATCTCTGAACCAGTTACTACACATAATACTAGGAAATAGAATATTGGTTAGCTAGATACAAGGCACACAAATTTCTTTGTATTGCATGAATTTAAAATAGAGAAAGAATCAGGCTGGGGAGTTACCTCGGTGGTTCTGGCACCTGTCTTGCAAGCGCAAGGGCCCAGGTTCAATTCCCTGGCAACCACATACAATACTGGGTGGGGAGACTCACGCCCAGCAGCAATCAGTACCACATACCACAGTGCCGGGCGTGGTGGCTCATGCCTGTCATCCCAGCACTCGGGAGGCAGAGGCAGGAGGATTCCTGTGATGTAAATTGGAGGCTGAGCTCAGGGCCAGCCTGAACTACAAAGAGAGACCCTGTCTCAAGGGAAAAAATATCTAAAATAGAGAAAGAAGTGATTTTTGAGAAGAAATCATAACATAGTAACTAGGAGAGGGTAGATAGGTGGATGAAAATAACAACTGTAAACAACATGAACATTATGACTCTTTTCTGCCATGCCAGCTAATAGCCAGTATCATCATTTATCAGTGTCCTGCTGGAAGTGTGGCCTGGTTTTTTTGCTTCTTTCCCAATTTCTAGACTTTATTTGGTGCTATATCACCATTGTAAACATCCTTCCATAAGGCTTCTCATTTTTTTCAAGCTAATTTTGGATATAGCATTATAGAAGAAACCTATAAAGGCTGTAAATTTCCCTAAGTCTCAGCTAATACACTCATTTAGTTTGTTCTTTTAAAAGTTGAGTTGAAGTCCAATATAAACATAGAATTGGTTTAGTCTCTATAGGACACACTAACTGGGTTAGACTTGCTCATTCTTACAACAGAATTCACCCAGCCAGACTTTTCAGTCCCTGAAATTCATAATCATACAGGATGATAAGAGAAGGGCAAAGTATGAATTCAATAGCACTTTTAAATAACCCAATAATTGAAAGCATAGAATTGGGAATTCTGAATTTATAATACTTGAACTTTAAAAAAAATCTTGTACATACCTAAGTTTTTATCTGCAATATTATACAACTTGACTTACTAGAATGCTTATTTGAAAAAAATATTAATTTTAATCATTTATAATGAAGAAATTTCCATATTAGAATATAAACAAGTTTTTTTCCCTTATTCTGTTCAAGGCTTTTGTGTGTTATTTCTTCAATCAAAAATATTTTTTCTGACTCCTCTTTTTTGGAGATATTTGCCATATAGATTAAAATTGTTTTATTATATATACAGAAAATAACTACTCCATATGGTTAATTATACTATGTATAATTATAAGTAGTATGACATTTAAAAAAATCTATCTCTGAACTAAAGATAAGCTTTGTTCAGTATAATAATGCAAATATTTGGGGTCCAATAAAGAAAAAAGGCTTACTTTTATGTTCTATTTTTTTTTCTGTTTCACAAAATATTACATTCTAGAACTCATTTACATCTTCAGATTCTCAAACCAGACATAAAATATAGTATTTATATATCTGTGACCTATTTATTTCACGTATGAGTGTATCCTCAACATATGTGCATTTGAGTATAAATGACTCAAACTGATCATCTTATGGCACAGTAATACTCCATTTTATAAAACAAAACAAAACAAAACAAAAAACACATCTTCTTTATCCAGTCTTCATTTGATGGGCATTTGGGTTGTTTCCGAGATTCAGCTATTCTAAACTGAGCTGCTGAACTGATGCACTGAGCAAATTGAACATGGATGCACATATGACAATATGATATAAATCTTTTAATTATTTCATGTATATTCCAAGGAGGGGAATAGTAGGGTCAAATGAGACCTCTAATCCTAGGTGTCGAGGAATCTCCACACTGATCTCCATACTGGCTATATCAGTCCACATTCCCACCAACAATGGAGAAAGGTTCCTTTCTCTCTGCGGCTTCACCAGCATTTGTTGCTGGCTAATTTCAAGAAAGTAGCCATTCTTTGTGGAGTGAGATGGAATCCTAGAGCTGTTTTCATCTGCATCCTTGAATAATCAGTGATGTTGAACATTTCTTCATGTGCTTCTTAGCTGCTTTTACTTCTTCCACTGAAAAGTGTCTATTCATTTCAGACGACCATTTTTGAATTGGGTATTTAAATTTGGGGGGTTGATTTTTTAAAGTTCTTTATTTGTTCCCTTTATCTGTGGAACAGCTGGTAAAAATTTTTTTCCCATATTGTTGGGTGTCTTTTCACTTTGCTGGTGGTTTCTTCTGCTATGCAGAAGCATTTTAATAGGATGAGGTCCCATTTGTTGATCCCTTCTTGTGCTATAGAAGTTTTGTTCATAAAGTTTTTCCCTAAGCCAGTATCTCCAAGAGTTTTGCCTAACCTGTTTTGCAGCAGGTTTAGTGTTTCTGTTTTAATATTTAAGTCTCTAATCCACTTTGATTTTAGCTTGCTACCTGGTGAAAGAGATAGGTCTAGCTTTAGCCTTTGGCAGATTAGAGCCCAGTTTTTCCAGCACAATTTGTTAAAGAGGCTCTCTTTCCTGAGTTGAGAATACTTGGCTCCTTTGTCAAAGATGAAGTGGCTTAGGGTATCTGGAGTTGTTATTGGTTGATTTCTTAATGATAGCCATTCTTTCTGGAGTAAGATGGAATCTCAATGTTGTTTTAATTTATATTTCTCAAATGACCAGTGTATGATAAAGGTGTCTTCATATTTATTTGGTGTTCTAGTTTTTAATCTGAGAAGTGACTATTCATTTCAGATGCCTATTTTTGTACTGGGTCTTTAAATTTGGGGCATCTGATGTTCTTTGAAAAATAGCTGGTAACATTTTTTTTCCTGCTGTGTAGGTTGTCTCTTTCCTCTGTCAGTAGGTTCTTTTGTTGAGTGAAAACTTTTTATTTATCAAGCCCTTCATTATGATCATTTTCTCTTTTGTTACCTGTGAAATTATTTCTGATTTGTTTTTTTTCTAGTGACTCACTCATCTGGTCTGTTACTTCTGCTGTTACCATTTCAGAAAGTTCTGCCTCAATGCCCCCTGGACTTGCCTGGTTGAGCTGGAGGTCTGGAGTTCCTTCTATTTTTAAAAATTTTTTTTTCTGCATTAATGCTTGTAGAAAATAGCTTTATTACTCTTTTGAAGACTTCCATAGGAAATGATTACTTTTTAGAGTTGTCTTCTAGGTATAGGTGGATTTTGGCTTTTGAGTCTGTCCCAAGATCCTCTTTATTCAATTTATTAGGGAGGAGAAGTTATTAGCTATTTAGCCTAACACCTAGTTATTTGGTTTTGGATTATGGTATTATGTATGATCCCAAGACTATCTTAGTTTTGCCATACAAGGAAGAACAACTGATCACATTAACTATGTCACCTTGGCTAACACAGTAAAATAAGTCATAATAGCATCAACTACAGTCTAGAAATAATAAACTATGATAATGTAATTTTCCACCTTTAACGTTAGGTACAAGACTTATATTTATATAGCAAAATCTAAAACAAATCACAAAGTTCTACATAGTAAATATCCCCTCAAAGAAATTTGACCTTCAAGAAAGAAGATTTAAAAGGGATAAGAGGACAAAATACAGAAATAAAAGAAGAAAAAGAGGTTAGAAGCAAGGCTGATGGACAAAGAATGATTATCCAACCTTTGGAAAACTGATGAAAAAGATCGAAGGGAATAAAAGAAGGAAAAATAAAACAAGAAGTAAATGAAACAAAAAAGCTAAAAATAATGTTCTCACTCATGATAAATAAGAAAAAAGGCAAGTAAAAAAATTTCTTTGTGTAGTAGTTTTCAACTCAGGGCATGTCTCCAGTGTCAGTAGAAGACAAAGAAAGCTGACAGGACAGGGCCTGGATCTGTGCTGGATGATCCCGGCAAGCCTGCAGTCGGCGAGGGTGGGGTACAGATTTTGGTGCTTTCTACTTCATAGACGTTCTGGCTTCTCTGGCCCCTTGTTGTGGGTTTGGGTCCTGAGTTGTTTAGCTTACAACTCTGGGTGTCTCTTGCCAGCCTCGCCTTGGCTCTTTGACAGTGGATGTCTCCGTATGGTTGTGCCTAATGCAATCACTGGGAGCCCTGAGATGAAGCCAACTTATTGCTGTTCCCAGACCCTGGTTCAGTTGGCCCCTCCCTACCAAGGCATCTTGTCAAATATCCTGTCTTTAGGGAGGCTCAGATGAACATCACCCATCAGTCGCTGGAGCAAACAGAAGACATATGGAGAGCGATATGCAAAGTTGACTTGTACGTCCACGTTGGGCGCCAACTTTGCTGGGACCTGCCTGGCAAGACAACAGAGTCACAAGGCCAAGGGGTGAGGATTGAGAGATAAGAAAGATATGAAATAGAAAAGTTAGGGATCAGGAGGACTCTTCAGTCAATACTGAACGAGTATCATGTTTATTTCTCAGCCTCTTTTTATATGTCTTTTAGGCAGTGTTTATGTGCTGGTTAGTTTTTCTTACGTGTACAAAAGTTAAAAAAAAGCAGAATCAATGTGGTTACATACAATAGTCAATACATCATTCTTCAATCATTTCTTTTAAGTTATTTTTAGTTCTCTATTATCTACTTAATGAATAGCTGCTTTTTTGACTTGCCTACTTCAAGGTTAAAAGAACAGGGGGCTATCTCTGTGTATGTCTGCTTTTAAGGTGACAGTATAGAGACTGTTTTAAGTTGTTATTTTTTTTGTAGAAGGCAGTAGTTATTTTGAGGGAGGTGAACAGTTCTGGGATCTGATCCAGATACCAGTTTAACCCCCACTCTCTCTTGTATGGGCACTGGGCAGCATCTGTTTAGGTGCAGACTTCTTGAGTTATCAAGGCAGCACTTGGAGCAGATTTCTAGGCCTGCTAACAGGGAGAGGAGAAGACAGCATTGGCATTGTTGGAGACAGCTCCCAACACAGACACTGCTCTGTTCTACTAATGTATATCTCCCTGGAGGCCTCTGAAATCATCTGTCTTCCTTGAGTCCCTATAAATTTGAGCCTTTTCTCTCATGCCAAGAGCTGGTAGTTAGGGAGGAAGTTTTTTGTTTTTTGAACGTTGAAGTCTGCCTCTTTATATTTTTCTTTCAGATCCCTCCTGGGTCCCAGGGATCCATCTCTCTCTCTTTTTTTTTTTTCCTTTTCTTCTCCAAGTTGTTAGATTCTGGTGTTTTCATGCTGAATCTCAGAGAAGCTGATTTGCTGCTGTTGACTACACTATCATTTTCCCGGAAGTTTGTAGTTACATTTTTAAATCAAGTATTTTTAAATAGGTTTTCTGTATACATTTTATCAATATTTTAATTGCAACCTTTTATAGTAAAAAATAATTCATACATAAAGATTTGGGGTTACATGAGTAGTTTTAGAGTTTTACCTTTCTGCTCTATCAAACTCCATTTTAGCAAGCTAACAAAAAGGAAGGTGGGTATATCACTCATGACCTGCCTAATGGTATGTTTCAGAAAAATAGGAAAAGGATTATTCTTGAGAAATTGAATTTTTTCATTTACCAGTTGCCAAAAACAAAGAAAGATTCTAAATTTAATGTCATTCTACATGGTTGACAAATTCAGATTTAAGATATATTTTTACCATAATTACTACTAATGAATTCTAAGTTAGCTCTTTGAGACTAATGCCTAATGGTTGCCCCTTCCTGCTCTCTAGTGTTGGCACGTTATAGGGCACATGGTCTTCTATACCAAGCCCCTCACTTTGTAGTTCAGGCTGGCCCTGAACTCTATGTAGCCCAGGCTAGCCTTGAACTCTAGGCAATCCTCTTGCCTCTGCCTCCCTAGTGCTGGGATTATAGGTGTGAATCACCATGCCCGGCATTGTGGTATGTCGTATGTGGTACTGGGGATCAAGCTTGGGACTTCATACTTGCCAAAGGTCCATGAATGCATTGATCATTGTCATATATGTAAGAAATCTAGCAACTCTTGAAATTAATGGCAATAACATTTGTGTTTGAGCAGGTCACTTGTTTCTATAAGTCCTAGAACTGATCTTTTATTTGGTGGATGCAATGATATCATAAATCTATATTAGTTTAGACAGAGGCCAGAAATACAGGTCCTACTTTGACCATCAAATATTCCTGGATATCAGTGTCAGAGAACTGTATAGCAAAGATGAAATACTCCCTGGCTTCCCTGGTGGATATTTTTGTTTTGTTTTGTTTTAGTTAACACTAGAAAGAATGTGGCAGACACTGCTAGTTGTCCCTCGCGTTCATTCTGTTTTATCGTAAGATATAACACTTGCATACTATTATCATCTGATGTATTCACTGATCAAAGAAACTACCTATATCAATAAACCATGTTAATAAATCACCAGTGACAGTATATAATAAAAAAGAAGTAACAGACTTTATAGTGTAGGTTACAGTGACTATTGTAAGAATAACCCCAAGTAGCACTTCTTGTCCAGGAGGGTTTGAGTCATGTGACATACACATTTCACATTTATCACCAGAGACTATCATCTCAGAGGGAAACACATACCTACTTTGGAAAAGGCAAGAGTGTGATTGGGAAGCAGGAAAATGGAGATGTGTCTAGAGCACACAACCACAAGTGGTTTTTGCTTTGGAAAGACTTTTTCTACAAAATAACTGGTACTAAGAAGGAAGGTAGTTTTTTTGTTATTATTGTTTAAATTTTTTAGTTTTTTATTTTTATTTTTTTCAGGGTTTTAGAGATGGGGTCTCACTTTGTGGTTCAGGCTGGCCCTGAGCTCAGCCTCAAACTCACATCACAGCAATCCTCCTGCCTCTGCCTCCCGAATGCTGGGATTACAGGTGTGAGCCACCACGCCCGGCACTGTGGTATGTGGTACTGGTTGCTGCTGGGGTGAGTCTCCATGCCCAGTATTGTTATGTGGTTACCAGGGATCGAACCCAGGTCCTTGTGCTTGTAAGGCAGGTGCCGGAACCACTGAGCTATATCCCCGGCCCTAATTTTTTTAGTTTTTTGAGACAGGTTATCACTTTGTAGTTCAGGCAGGCCCTGAACTCTATGTAGCCCAGGCTATCCTTCAACTCTAGGAAATCCTCTTGCATCTGCCTCCCAAGTGCTGGGATTACAGGCATGAGCCACCATGCCCAGCACTGTGGTATGTGGTACTGATTGCTGCTGGGAGTGGGTCTCCATGCCCAGTATTGTTATGTGGTTACCGGGGATCAAACCCAGGCCCTTGTGCTTGCAAGCCAGGCACTGGGACCACTGAGCTAAATTCCCAGCCCTTATGTGTTTATATGTCTATGGCCTGTCTTCTGCTACTTCCCGCTTTTATGCTGGAGTGAAGGCTGGCCGAGCGGAGAATCCAGACAATTGTCAGCTGACACAAGTTTCTGGCAGTGAAGTTATCTTTAGGTTCCTTCTATTACTAGAATTCTATATCCAAGGAATTTAATGTAGCAATGGAAATATACTAGAATATTTGCAGGAATCCTACTTAGCTACATTCACAAATATATCCCAGATTCAACATGATGTCTCTGGGCCTTAGAAGTTTCACAGACAAGTGTATTCGTTTCTAGGATCTACAAAGAAAGCAGATGTGAGAATTTCTCCTTGGAAAAGTAAATAGCCTCAAGCATTTGAGATATTCCTGCCACCAATATATCCTCTCCTGAGGAGTTCAAATCTCCTCTCTAAATCTATGAATATGTAAAGAGAATCCTTCCTTTCATGCCTGAGTAAATGGAACATGTTCTGCTGAAAATCCCTGAAAAACAGACTTAATTAACACAAGAATATATCCAAAAACAGTCACATAGGGACAAATAAAAATGACTCTTTAATTTTATAAAGCCTACCAAAGTGAATGTTTCTTGTCCCCAGATATTGAAAAATACAAGTTTTTCATCTCAATACTCACATTTACAATTCACATTAGTGAAAATTATCATACTCTGAGAGGGCTAGTGAAATTAGCACTACTGTGACCTTTTAATTTTGTGTCCCATAGCTCATTCATTGTCTTAAGCCATCATGGCAGGTTCATGTGAGGTAGAGAGCCATTACTACTGACATCATAAAACAAACTGGGGTTGTTTGCCAGATTTCGAGTTGAGCAGAAAGTTTAGCAGAAAGAATAATGAAAAAAGGTCTTTGCTTTTTGTGACACTTAAAGGATAGCTAAGGAGTCAGACATAAATAGGAAAAAGTCAACATTGTCCCAGAGATTTTGGAACCAAACATAATTAGATGCTAAATGAGTAGTAAAAACAAAGTAGTAAAAATTCTTAACAAGGTACCTAAGGACTTTCCATATATTCTCTTATCTAAATTGCTCTGTATCTTCTGAGGTATAAATCACCCTTTGGGTAAACTGAAGTTTAGAGCGATAAAGTAATTTTATTAAATTCCTGCAACAAGTAATTGGGGGGCCTGGGATAGGAATCCAGACATTTCCTCCAATGACTTGAGTGGGCACATTGGATTTTTTTTTTTTTTTTTTTTTGAACAGGGTCTTGCTTTGTAGTTCAGGCTGGCCCTGACCTCAGCCTCCAACTCACTTCACAGCAATCCTCCTGCCTCTGCCTCCTGAGTGCTAGGATGACAGGCATGAGCCACCACACCCAGCATTGTGGTATGTGGTACTGATTGCTGCTGGGGCGTGAATCTCCATGCCCAGTATGGTATGTGGTTACCAGGGATCAAACCCGGGCCCTTGCACTTGCAAGACAGGCGCCGGAACCACTGAGCTAAGTCCCCAGCCCCACAATGGATTTTTTAGAGCAGAAGTGACCCAACCTGAGCTAAGACTTAGAAGAAAGGCTTTTGGGCCAAGGGAAGAGGAAGCATCTTGTAAGTTCAGATATGAGGTGCTATAGGCCAAGCATCTCTGTCCTGGAAGTCATATCTGGAAGCCCAATCCCCAAGATTATGGTACTAGGAAGTAAGCATTAGAAGACATTATGAGATGAGACTGGGGCCCTTATCAGTGGTACCAGAGCCCTATAAAAGAGGAGTGAGGGACTCACTGCCTATTGTACCATGTGAGGGCATAGCTAGAATGTACCATCTATGAACCAGGACTAGCATCCCTAGCAGGTATTGAAGCTGCTAAAACTTGATCTTGCTCTTTCTGGAAAGATAAAAAATAAATTTCTGTTGTTTGTCAGCCATCCAGGTTGTGGTACTTTGTTATAGCAGCCCAAAAAGGAACTGGGGCAAGGGAAGGTAGGACTTAAGGTAGAATACTGAGGCTAGACTGCTGATCCAAGAGAAGCTTTCAAACATTACCCATAAGGATATGACCACAATCTCCCTTTTGTTAGGCCACTGAGAGCAGTTAGGTGCTTCTTCTTTCTTTCTGCCTTTACATTTGCTCTATTTCATTGGTGGTCTAATTGTGTAGATTAGTTTCTGGGAGAGAAAACCTTGCATTCTATAATTTTTTTTTAAAGCCTTCAGCTTCTTTCTATGGAAGGCATCTGGATATTAGCATTTTCTATTGTGCCAGGAGCCAAGAAGTAGATAAACACATCAGAAAGTTGACTTTTCATTGTGTCCTTGAGCAGCTCATTAAAATGGAAACTTTAGTCCAATTAGGGCTTATATTGCAAACCTAAAGTTCCAATAAAGCTACTAAATTTGTAAAGAAGATCCTGTTTTAAACCTACTGGAAATTTCAAGCTGATATCTCCTAGGGTTTTTAAGATACAGTCCTCTCCAAATTGGCCCATTGTGTTGTGCCCTAGGGCAGCACAGCAGTGTTGCAATTGTGTCTAATTAACCTCCTGCTAAACGCAAAATGTCAGAAAAGCAAATCACCAAACAGAGAAGATGCTGTTGTTATTTTCAGAAATGATAGAACTAGCTGTTTTAGATTTTGGGACAACTACTATGAAATTTGGCATGATGTTAGTACTATTTGCATTTCAAAGATGGAATTAAAATAGATCTTAATTCGGGTGAGGTCCTGCTGTATTTTAAAACAGAAAAGCTGAGAAAGGTAAACAAATTATTTGTTAATATTATTTGCTAATGTTAATTGTTAGGGTAAGAGTTTTCAGCAGTTTGGGTTCTGTGCAAAAATCTGTGGTCTTCATAACCAAAGGTGACTTTTAGAAATGAGCTTTTTATCTTTATTTTATTTATTTATTTATTTATTTATTTATTTATTATTTATTTAAGAGAGGATCTCACTTTGTAGTTCAGGCTGGGCCTGAGCTCAGTCTCAAACTCACATCACAGCAATCTTCCTGCCTCTGCCTCCCAAGTGCTGGGATTACAGGCGAGAGCCACCATGCCCAGCACTGTGGTATATGGTACTGATTGCTGCTAGGCATGAATCTCCACACCCAGTATTGTATGTGGTTACAGGGGATTGAACCCAAACCAGGTGCTTGCGTTCACAAAACAGGTGCTAGAACCACTGAGCTAAATCCCTAGCTCTGGTTTTTATCTTTATTAATTTGGTGTCCTAATAGGGAGAGCAAAATATTTCACTTTATAATTCACTATTTTCAGTAACAGCTCCAAAATCATAGTGGTTAAATATGAAACCTTTATTTTGTACTCATACTACATATCTATTAAGAAAGATCTACACTTGTATTGCCAAGTAGTTTCTTTTGTTGTATATCAAATTATCACCAATATAACAACTTAAAATAATATGAGTTTATTACCTCACAGGTTCTGTGAGTTAAAAATCCAGGTATAATTGAGATGGGTACTTAGTTTAGGGTCTCTCAGGATGCTATCATGGTTTAGTAAATGCACATACTCATCTTACTATATTGTATTGGTTTGTAGCAAATCATTAGAAAAAAGAGAAGAAATAGTACAACAATATGGTTTCCAACCACAGGGTTAAGTTGGAGCTACTTGAGAGTCATTCTACACTCATCAAGAGAGAAAAAGTGTGCATGAAGAAGCACACCATGTGATAGTGCTAGCTATTAACATACCATTTCTACTTACATCTCATTGGCCAAACCAAATCACATGACCATATTGCAAACTTGATCTTGTTAGAAGTAGGGGATTAGTTTAGCATGGAATACAAACCTACTCTATACATACTCAGAAGGAAGAAAACTGAACTTTTATGTACCGCTCCCATGACAACTGCATTTTGTTTATGTAATAAAAATTCTATGGTCTCAGTAGAGTGATTTATCAGCTTCAAACAGATCAATGAATTGAATAAGTGTTAAAAAAATTATAATTGTTAATCTATTTTCTTAGCTTGGGATCCTTAAAAGCAAATCCTGAGATAGGAAGTTCAATAGACAAGCAGTTTATTTGGGATATGATCATGGGAGAATGTAGATGTGACATGGAAAAGGAAGATAGTTAAAAAGGGCTATGTGATAAATTACTACACTGGTGCTCAAAGCCTGTAGGAATACTCCAGTTGTTTCACCTATAGGATTAGTAAGGAAGGACATCTTTTCATGGACTCCCATCCGTCATTGGCTCAGGTCCCAGAGGAATTAAGTGGAAATTTCCAGCTTGCTCTTTGACTGGCCAGGGAAAAGCATTCAGCCAAAGAGTCCCACTTGTCTGCAGTAGTGCCTGTTTATGTGTACTGGCGTGGTCAGTGATTTTTGACAGTCTTTATGTGCCAAGTCCAGAACTGTCTACTACAGTCACTAGACTTTCTTATCTTGGACTGAAACTCAAGACACCTGGATCTCAGGATTGAGTTTTCGTACTCTAGTCAGGTACTGCATAATGATGTTTTTGTCAAGAGTGGATCACACATACAATGAATGTCCCATAGGACTATAAAAAAAATCTACTATTGCACAAGGTGTTGTAACTCTTGCAGTGTTGCAGCACATTCTTCTTGTATTTGTGGTGATGCTGGAGTAAGCACCTATTGCATTATGTGAAAGTGTGGCACATACAAATACTTGTGAACAGTACACATATGATAATGATAGTAACTTTTACTGTTTTGTGTATTCACTATACTATGCTTATTTTTTAGAGTATATTCTATTTATTTTTTAAAAAATGCTTGCTGTAGGGCCAGAGATTTAGCTCAGTGGTTCCAGTGCCTGTCTTGCAAGGGTCCGGGTTTGATCCGCTGGTAACCACTTACGATACTGGGTGTGGAGACTCACCCCAGCAGCAATCAGTACCACATACCACAGTGTGGGCGTGGTGGTTCACGCCTGTAGTCCCAGCACTTGGAAGGCAGAGACAGGAAGATTGC
The DNA here is from genome assembly GCA_004026965.1 of Petromus typicus. Lineage (NCBI taxonomy): Eukaryota > Metazoa > Chordata > Mammalia > Rodentia > Petromuridae > Petromus > Petromus typicus. Next base: position 22,914 of record PVIR01003557.1, read on the forward strand.
TGTGATGTGAGTTTGAGGCTGAGCTCAGGGCCAGCCTGAACTACAAAGTGAGACCCTGTCTCCAAAGAAATAAAATAAAAATAAAATAAAATAAAATACTTGCTGTAAAACAGTATGCTGCATGGTGCTACAGCAGCCTCATATATCTTGTGTTTACCTATTTCCTGGTTGTATCAAGAGACCATCTTGAGTTATTGACCTATACCATCTAGCTTTGGGCAAGTGCACTCTATTATGTTCTCGCAATAGCAAAATTACCTAACAACACATTCTTAAATTTATCTGTGTTGTCAAGTGATACATGACTGTACTTAGAATTTGGTATCTGCATCATTGAAATTCTGTGCTCTTCTCCTATGCAGAGCTCAACCTCTAAGTGTGTTTAGAAAAAAAAATTGTTGTGCAAAATAAACATTTAGCTTTTAGTTATAGATATCAGTACAGTTCCTTCATTTATATTATTAATAATGGTGATAAGTAATTATAATAAATAATAAACCTGAAAGAACATGCATACTTTTATGATACTATCAAGGGATGCTAGAGGAAGAAAGAAGGGAGGGGAGAATGACTGTTAGCATCGTCAGCAACTATCCTGACTTCTAATCACAGATGGTTGCTGTAGAGAGGTTCAAAGGCATCAGAGGTCGGGAAACTCGGAGAGGTGGAGGCACAGAAACAGGAAGTTAACTTCATGACTTAAGGTAACTTTTGCCCATGTGTATTATCTTGCTGTGGCTTTTATGATAAAAAACCATGAATACAATGGCTTCAACGATAGAAATGTATCGCCTCACAGTTCTAGGTTCTAGAAGCGTAAGGTCAAGGGATCAGCACAGTTGCATCCTCTCGAACATGATAAAGGACAATCTATTCCATGCCTGTCTCCTCACTTCTGGTGCTTTGCTGGTAATCTTTGGCATTTTTTGGCTCTGTCTCTGCCTTCATCTTCACATGATATTCTGTCTGTGTGCATATTTATCCTCACATTTTTCCTTTATGTACTAGTCACATTTAGGTGAATGACCTCAGTTTAACTAATTATATCTCCAATGGTCCTATTTGAATAAAGTCATACTCCAGGGTACTGGGGGATTAGGTGTTCAACATATGAATCTTGACGGGGCATGATTTGATCTGCAATACCACACAATTCAAAATTACAGTAACCCATCAGTTCAGGAGCACTTCTCTTTGCAAACAGTTCAGTCTGCTCACAAAGTGTTCAGACAGATTTTGCTTCTGTTTGTGAACTCCACATTAAGTGACAAACATGACTTAATGTCTGTTTGTCTTTCTCACACAAACACAGTCATCTTCCCAAACCTATTAAACAAACTGAGTTGGTAAAACAAATCAACAATGTATGTCTCTGTGGAGCTAAAGCTAATACAGTTTCTTTGCAGACTGTGCTATATGAATCCTGAAGATTCCATAAGGCCAGCCATGGAGGAGCATACCTGAAATCCCAGCACTTGGGAGGCTGAGGCAGGAAGATTGCTGTGTTGAGGCCAGCCTGGGCTACCCAGAGAGTTCAAGCCCAGATTGAAGTACATGGGACCCTGTCTCAAAAAAGAAAAAAGTAAAACTCCACTGTGGGAGACAAGGTAAGAGGACACAGCCAAAACCCTCATGGCAAGCTCCAGTCCCTTGTGAGTTCCACAACAAAAGGATGGATGAGCAACAAACAACAAAGTTGGAACCTTGAGAAAAAGGATGAGCCTGGTCTCGACTCTTGCTATTCTGAGCAGGAGCAGCAGAAGGGCCAATCCCCAGGGCACACCACAGCTCTGTTCAGTCCTGACCTTCACACCCACAATCCTAGCATGCATAAAACAGGGCGGTTATCCACAATAATCCTTGCAGTTGAAGATTTCCTGGGGTAGGGCAGACATTTTAAAAACTGAGTAAGTCCCAGTAAGTTTTAAGGCCAATAATCCAAGTACAGTAATCCATGTAGTTTAAAATCCCGAAGGGTGGGGTAGATGTCCACAATAATCCCAGTAGTTGATTCCACAGGGCAAGGCAAACATCTGAAAGTCTAAGTAAGTAAGTCATAAGTCTGAGTAAGTTGTTCACAGTTCCTGACACCCCATGAAATATCCTTCTTTCTAACTATATAGATGCCTACCTTCTCTACAACATAAAAACCTATATTTAAATTCAGATAATCTTTCATTTCTCTTTAATTGTTACATGTTTCCAAGTGCTAAGTCTCAAAGATTAATCATGGGGGGCCGAGGATTTAGCTCAGTGGTTCTGGCACCTGTCTTGCAAGAGCAAGGGCCCGGGTTTAAACCCCGGTTAATCACATACCATACTGGGTGTGGAGACTCATGCCCCAGCAGCAATCAGTACCACATACCACAGTGCGGGGCGTGGTGGCTCATGCCTGTAATCCCAGCACTCGGGAGGCAGAGGCAGGAGGATTGCTGTGATGTGAGTTGGAGGCTGAGCTCGGGGCCAGCCTGAACCACAAAGTGAGACCCTGTCTCAAAAAAACCTTAAAAAAAAATAAATAAAATAAAGATTTTTAAAAAATTTTTTTGTTTTTACCATCAGATTTTCTCTTTTGCTTTCCCCTGCTCCCCCATTTCCTCTTTCCCTTTGAAATTTTCCTCCTAATTCACAATACCTATCATACATTCTGGACTTTCATAAAACCACTCTGTGAAATGCACATTTTGGAAAATGAAATGAAGTCTGGTGTCATTTTCAGGTGACCTACTTTTCAGCTTCAATATAGTATTCAAAAAAAAATCTAAGAAATCTTTGAATATTTTTATTTACTTCATCTATAAAATTAAGGGATTTCTCTACAAAATATTGGTAGGTCTTGTAAAAATAATTTATGTATTTCTGTTTCACATATGAAATCTAGTGTTTTTGTTCCTTGCTACTACATGCAAGAACAACTGAGTTTCATCAGTATTAGGTATGATGCTAGTTATCTTTGGTAAGACATAGAACTGTGTTTCTTCAGCAAATCTTCCAGTTATGTAAGATAGACAGGCATAGGTACTTTTCTTTCTCTTGTCGCTGCCCTGTCTCCCAAAAATCATCTAGCTTTGTCTTTGGTATTCAGAAGATATAGGAGCAGTGAGAGATGCAATAAAATGTTATGTTATTTCTCTATGTGTCTTCATTATCTCCAGAGAAAGGGTGTGCCAACATGAAAATCAATGAAAGATTTACTGCTCTTTTTTCCTCACAAGGGAAAAAACTTTTAATGGCTTCTTATCAGAAAAATTTGGCTTTAGGTCCCTGGATGACTTCCATTAAATTAAAATTAGGATGTAGTAATGACTCAGTGACAAGTAAATGCAATGTTATAGGCATATCTGAACTATCCCAAAGGACAGTTTCCAGTATTACAGTATTTCTGCACAGAAATTGTCAGCAGGGAGTGACATGAAAGAAAAACTGGCCCTCATACCCGGCACCTGCTGTGTTCTTGTGTGACGCCCTGACGGCCCTGGGGTCCTGATTCTGAATACCTGAAGTTCAGTGTGAGGGTTTGAGAACAGCCTATGGAGCAGCAGTTCTCATGAGATCAATAACCTACCTCTAGGGTATGGCTGGTGGATTAGAAAATAAAATATAGAGTTCTCAGTTAAATATAAATTTCAGAATTTTCACTAAATTTTTTGTAGGAAAGTAATATATTAAATATTGCATGGGATATATTTATACTGAAAATTATTTACTGTTTCTATGAAAGTCAAATTTAACTCCGTATCCAGGATGAATCTGAGAGTCCTACTCTGGGAGCTTGCTCATGATTTGTGGAAGACACTTTGTCACAGTGATGGAGTGGAAGGGGTTCTAGGTGGGACATTCCAAAGTAGGAAAAATAGAAAGGTAAAGAAATAAAAAACTCTGCAGAGTGAGTTTGAGCCAAGTAAAGACGGAGGAAAAATAAAAAATAAAAGTGCCTTGCCGTGTTGGTAAGGTATTGGGAGCAGGCATGAGAGGAGGCCCTCAATGGTAATTGTCTGTTTGTGTCACCCACTCCTCAGGCTGATGTCGGGTGTGAGCCATCTACTGGGCCTGCTTGAGCTCTGGGGAGAAGTTCACATGTAGGTTCTAAGAATGGCTCTGTGCATGTGTCCAGAATCTTGTCATGCCTCTTTTCCCAGCTAATTCTAGCTACTCCTGAGTTCCTATTTCAATAAGACTGGAATATCCCACTGGACATTGATGACAGCGAAGTATTTCTAAGTGTTTTTAGTATGTATTTAACATCCAGTGGATCATGAGAATCAGAACGCAGCAAACAGTATAATTTAAGGGATGATTTTACTTTGTATCAGTCTCATTTTTTGTAGGAAAACATTTGAGTTGCCAGTATGCATTCTTGAATCATTTGTGGGTGTCAGCATCACAGTGACTCTATAGGTGTGTGTGTGTGTGTGTGTGTGTGTGTGTGTGTGTGTGTGTGTGTGTGCACCTGCTTCTTATTTTTCCTGTAATATTATTGAGCTCAAATCTTACATATTAAAATATTTCACTGTAAATTACTTTCCATTTATTTCTTTTTCACATTAAAATTAGTAGTGGTCATCATGGTCATTTTCTATTGCTGGAGGGGACTGGAAAATCAGATTTGACTACCCTGCCACATAGATAGGAGACTAAAAAAAGACACTGATGGAAAAAAAGATTATAAAATTTTAGATTAAAAAATCAAAATGGCATGACTGCAAATGTATTGGAATCTCTTCAGCTCATCCTTTATTATCTTTATAAATCCCTCAGAGAATCATAATATTAAGTCTTGATTCTGCCCCACATACTTTTAAAATGTAGTTTTCCCCTAGGCTTTTGGATACTAATTACATGGATGTTGGATTTATTTATTTGCATTAATCAAAGTTGGGTTTTATGAGTCCTGATAAATTATAAATGGAAAAGAAATCAGACCCTGAGGCTGCTCAGGTTTATTAGTAACCATACTGCTATCAGCATAATTAGTGATAATATTGATTAGGGATTCTTAAAAAAATTTACTTCTGACTAAATACATTGTCTTGTCAAGTAAATGACAGATATAGATCCTGAAGACATCCAAACAATGATTACAGTCCATATTTTAAACTACTAAACAATTTTTCCCACAATTAACTCTGTATGGTTCCCTGAACCACCATTTGATAATAAAAAAAAAAAAATAGTTGGGTAAAACTGTTGCATGAGGTGCTATGAAGTTAGCATAAGGAAAGGAAAGGGAGAGTAAGAATGACAAAGAGAGGTAACAAGAAAGAACAGTGATGCTTGTGGGTATTCTTGTTATCAGTTGCTGTACAGTAACCTTCTCTCCCACCTAAAAAATTAGAAGCTTAAAAATATTCACTTTAATTATATCTTGCATTCCTTGGGTGGATAATTTAGGTAACGTTCATGTAGATAATTCTCCTGCTTCATGTGATATACACTGGAGTCACCCAGAGGTATTCTGTTAGATGGTTTCACTCACATTTCTTCTTTTTTTTTTTTTTTAATTTTTTAATCTTTATTGGTACATTACATATAATAAATATCTAGACAAGGAGAGCTCCAATCAAGTTTGGCCAGACAAATTGTCCTGTCTAAATGATCTTTTGTGCAAAACAGTGGGGCTGTTTACACAGTGACTCAGGGCTGGAAGAATGAGTGTCCTCTGAGAAGTGAAGTGGAAGCAATTGGCTTTCAGGCCTAGAAACTACTGCAGCGTCATTTCTGCTATATTCTATTCTCCCAGGAGGCACAGAATCAAAGCGAAGGAAAGTGGATCTACTTCTAATGGGAAAAGGGTCAAAGTGTTTGTGGGTATCTTTAATTGGTCCTATCTGATTGGGAAGGGAAAAAAGAAAGAAGGTAATCAGGTTGGTGGGTGCTCATTGGACCACTTCGAGATGCAAAGTACATGTCCATATAGGAGACAGTCAGAGGGAAATAACCCTGTGCAAGATGAGCAAGAGGGTTTATGCCGGTGACGGCAAAACTGGTAGAGATCAAGTGCTTGAACTGCAACCCGAAAAACATTTATCACAAAATGCTAACACTGCAATTAAACTTGAATGCTTGGCTGCTGGGGCAATGCTGGGGAAACTTGGCTCAGATGCCAACAGAGAGCTCTATGTACCTGTTGTGGCACATGTGCTACAGGTTTGTTGCCGGTGGGCTGTACGGATCCTGGTGTTTCGTTCCTGAAGAAACCTGACAGCGAGTAAAGTTTACAGTGTTGTGTAACGTGACAACTTCATAGTAGCCAACACAAAAAATAATAGCAAGCTAATATTTTGAAATATTATACCATGTATATTTCATTGCATTATGCTTTATTTTTTACTTTGTCTTCAAACTGAAGAAAAAAACACAACAGACAGAAGATGAAATGTTCCTATTTAGACTTCCAACTTAAGTAGATAAAGTCCACTGAGAGTGTAGACAAGTCAGGTTACTTAGGGTAAGTTAGAGTGATTTTAAATGAGCCTGAAATGTAAAGAATTAAAGAATTGAAGTTATAGAATGAACCTCTGAATGTGAGGGGTAAAGACAGGATTTCTTTGTGTAGAACTAGTAGATGTTACCTCTTTGCAGCTATACACTTTTTACATGTGAATACTGCAGGGACTGGAGCTATCTGGGTTAGGAAGAGTTCTTTATTGATGAAACCAGATAAATGGCCAGAATAACACTGCTATGCTGGTTTTCCATACCCAGTCCAGTAGGAGATGATGTCAAGAATGGAACCTTTTGTGTGTTCCAGGAAACAGAATCATAGATTTTTTCATTTATACACAGAAAAGAATTAATAGCCCTCTCAATTCCTAAACAAAACAAGAAGAGTAGGGGGTTTGGAAGAGACAGTTCCAATGCTTTGGGATGGAGATGGAAAAGATCCTAGGTTCTTACTGTATTTGGATTACAAATGTGATTTCTTTAGGAGTCAGATACCTGGAGAGATTTCCAAGGCTGTTCCTTCATCTCTTTTTATATGTAAATTCTTGGAGAGAACCAGAGGCTCTGGGTCAGGATATTTGACTTTGGAAAACATGAGAGAAGTTTTATTATCTTTTGGATCAGAGCAATTAACTCCATCACTATGGAAACCAATCGCTACATATCTAATCCTTGTGGTATGTGAAAATGGCTCAAAGGGAAGTGAAAGCCAATATTCTATCTTTTATAATTTACATATAAACATGTTTTAAGAAGCTAGGCCTCGTTACAGGATTGTTGAAGAATCTAGCAAAGTTTCATTACCACACAAAGATTTCACAGGAGTTTTCTAAAGTATAGGATGCCAATAAAAGCTTGCGAGTTTGAGAAGTAGAAGTGGGGGCTGAGAGTCACATACATTTTTTTGTTTTTTGGGGTTTTTTTTAGGTTTTTTGAGACAGGGTCTCACTTTGTGGTTCAGGCTGGCCCTCAGCTCAGCCTCAAACTCACATCACAATCCTCCTGCCTCTGCCTCCCGAGTGCTGGGATTACAGGCGTGAGCCACTACGCCCCGCACTGTGGTATGTGGTACTGGTTGCTGCTGGGTGTGGGTCTCCACACCCAGTATTGTTATGTGGTTACTGGGGAATCGAACCCGGGCCCTTGCACTTGCAAGACAGGCGCCAGAACCACTGAGTTAACTCCCCCGCCCCCACATACATTTTTTTAAAAGCTGGTTTTTTTTTTTTTTTAATGGTTTAGCTGTATGTAAAAGTAATTTGATGACAGTGGTTTACCTAAACAGTTTTCTCCCCTCTTCTAATAAGAAATGTAAATGTGTGTAGTACAGGTCTATATTTAAGAGAAGTCATAACTGGTTCTGATTCCTAATAGTTTCCTGCTTTTCTCATGTGGCTTGCTGGTTACAAGGTGTCTGCTTTACCTCCCACATTCATGAATATATTCCAACAAGCAAAAAGGAGAAAGAGCAAAGGCAAAGGAATAGACTAGCTTCTTTTTGGTTGATGGTGTGTTTGTTGGGAAACTGCATTATATCCTTGCTTTTAAAATTGTTTATTTTGAGACAGAATCTTGTGAAATTACTAAACTGACCAGCTGGACTTGAACTTGTGAATCTCTTGCCTTCCAGAGTGCATGTGCCAGTATGTGTATTAGCTTTTTTTTCAAGAGCTTCTGAGAAGACTATGTGGTAGTTTCCTTTTATATCTGATTGCACTAGCAAAAGGAAGTCTGAAAAGGTGAGTATTAGTGCTAACTACATTAGTACTCTGCAAAATTTTATTTATTTATTTTTAGCAAGACAAAAGGAAGAGCTACTAGAAAGACAATAGCATGTTGCTAATCTAAAGTCCCAGGTACTTTTTTTTTTATTGAAATCTTTACTGGTACATTACATATACACATCATGATTGCACTCCACAATGGGGATTTGTACCAGTATAAGACACAAATTCTCATTTTTTCCCATAGCCCTACCCACTGTACCACTCCCCTATATACATAAAATTTGTTTCCTTTCTTTTTTGTTACAATCTCATTATTTTTTTTCCTTCACCCTATTTCACTTTGAGTATTTTCTATTTCACAATATATAACATATAATTCTAGGACTCATTTACATCTTTATTTTCTCATACCAGAGAAAAGATGTGATATTTACCTATCTATGACCTATTTATTTGACTTATGAGGATATTCTCAAGGTATGTCCATTTAAGTATAAATGATTCAAACTTGTCATTTTTTTGGCAGAGTAATACTCCATTCTGTAGAAGAACCACAGTTTTTTTATCCAGTCTCCAGTTGATGGACATTTGGGTTGTTTCCAAGATTTAGCAATCACAAACTGAGCTGCTATAAACATGGTACACATATGTCACTGTGATATGAGTCTTTTAATTCTTTTGTGTATATACCTAGCAGAGCGATGATGGCTGGGTCAAATGGCACCTCGAATCCTAGCTTTTTGAGGAATCTCCAAACTGATCTCCACAGGGGTTGTACAAGTCTACAGTCCCACCAACCCAAGTACTTTTGAGTAGGCTTAACATGGAGCCTTTGCTCAGCTTTACATTTGGAATTGAATTGAGTGGAAGTTATTTCTACCCCATAGGACCCAGTTAACCAAGAGAGAAAGCAAGAAGTAGAATATTTGTCAGTACTAATTTCAGGAGAATGTTATAGAAGAAAGAAGAGAGAAGATAATGATAATTATGAATACTTATAATAGTTAACTATTACTGACTATGAATTTGTACCCTGTAGGAAACATTCAAATAACATTTATTGTCATCAGTTCATCAAAGGTAGGATATTTATTTCCACTGTGCTTAAGAGGAAACAAAGACGAAAAGATATTAGGAACTTTCCTAAGGTCACAAATCCATGAATGATCAAGAGTTTAAATCTAGCCTAAAGAGTACAATGCCAAAGAAAGGCTCTCTTAATCCTCTGTAGAGTTCCAGTATGTGCTGACTATTCAGAACTATTCTGAAGAGTCCTTGGCTATGTTTACAAATCCTCTCACTTTCTGAGAAGAGGTTATTAAGGACAAGGAGTGGGGTTCACCCCAGTCCCTAGACAACCCACACCCATTCCTTTCAAAAAGACAGCAGCTATGAGCTTATTGGCTTAAATTTGGGTTCATAACCTCTAAAGTTCAATTCTATCAACAAAAAGAATAGTTTCTTCAACAGACAGTTTTGTGGTAAGATCAAAAGTTTCTCTCAATTCCTAAAGCATGCAGTCAGCCTTCCTGGTATAAACACAGGGATCTTCCTAGGATTCATAACCAATTACATATGTATTTGAGATTGTTTCATTACTTTCTTGCAGCTGCTTTCCACTTCATAACAAGTGATATCACTTCTGAAGGGAACACTGGGATTTCATGTGTTTTAAATCTGTGTCCCAAATTACAACAGTGTAGCTAAGTCACATTACAGTATTTGCAAATATGCAACTCATTATTTTCTTTGGATCACTGGAGTGCAGCATTAAAAATTCCAAATTTCAATTTTTGGTTTACTTCCCAGAATAGAACTCATTACATGCAGAGTTTTATGGGTCCTTTCAAGAAGATAAGAACAGATTTCATCCCTACAGTGAATAAAAATAACCATTGATACTCTACAGCTCACATCTCTTATGTTCAACTTTTTCCATTTATCCAAATTCCTAAGGGTTTGATGAGATTGACAGATTAAAGAGCTTGGATGAAAAAAGGAAAATGATCATGTTAGATGTTAAAGTTTATGTCATCAGCTCACTCAATGAAACTGATCCTCTAAATATTTTAAGACTTTCATACACTAAGTAATATAAAAACTGGCATTTATTGGCATGGTTCATGAGTTAAATTTCAAAGTTTGTTGCCAGAGGCTCTTAACTGAAGTGATAACTCAGTCCATTCATGTGATATATTTATAATGAAAAACTGCCCCATTTGTATTGTCCACTAGACCCTCAAAAATGATTTGCAAGAAGACAGTAAGCCCCAGTGATAGTATCCAGGCATCAAATTATGGCAAGACATGTCAGGATGTTTTAAGGGGTTGAGAACATCTGAGCTTGATCTAAGTTAAATTTAGTGGTTAAAGTTTGTCAGTAAGAATTTCTACAATACACTGAGGCAAATTGTGTTTGGTCAGATAAGATATTAGCTTTGGGATGAAGTATTTGATTCCAGTATCCTAGCAAAGAGAATGAAAGAGCTAGGCAAGATTTGGAATTCTAGTACCAGTTGGATAAAATACATGAAAAAAAAAACAATGTAAAAACTGAATTATAATATAAGGATTATGCTACTATAAAACCTATCCTAAGTACTACAGACACCTGTCACAGACATATGCCATGGGTGTTGGGAGCTGTTTCCTACAGTGCCATGGCTGCCTATGCAGGAGAGAAAAGTCAGCCTGATTTCTGGATCAGAGCCCAACATTGTTTACCTTCCTCAAGGATAATTACTGTCTTTGCCAGATTAAACTAAGAACCTTTACACACCCTTGTACCAGATTAAACTAAGAACCTCTACACACCTTCACCTGATTAAATTAAAACAGTTGTCAGCACACCCCACCCACCAGTTCTTTATGAGATTAAACAAACCAAGGACTCCACCCTTTTTCATTAACTTTTTTTTTTTCTGTACATGTGAATGAAGCTAGTTGGCTCATAGGTGGTACTTAAGAAATGTATAAAAGAAGGCTGTTAAACAAATGTGGTGCTCACTCAGTATTGACTCACGAGCTCTTTCAACCCTACTTTCCTGTCCAGATTTATTTCTCATCCTAGCCCCTTGGCTCAGTTACCCCATTGCTCTGCCTGGCTGGCCCGAGCACATGGGAAAGGTATATTTAAGTTTTATGAGGTTCAGTCATAGATGTGTGAGCAAAAGGGCTGCCTCATTTCACAATATCAAGAGACATGTAAAGGTTACCCATCTTGGAGATGGGACTCTTTTTTTTTTTTTTTTTAGGTTTTTTGAGACAGGGTCTCGCTTTTGTGGTTCAGGCTGGCCCTGAGCTCAGCCTCAAACTCACATCACAGCAATCCTCCTGCCTCTGCCTCCCGAGTGCTGGGATTACAGGCGTGAGCCACCACGCCCGGCACTGTGGTATGTTGTACTGGTTGCTGCTGGGTGTGGGTCTCCACACCCAGTATTGTTATGTGGTTACTGGGGAATCGAACCCAGGCCCTTGAGCTTGCAAGACAGGCGCCGGAACCACTGAGCTAACTCCCCGGCCCGGAGATGGGACTCTTGAAAACACATATGAATATCATCTATGAAAATACATATGAATATCTCAGTGTTCCTGAGAGTTGCAGATATTTAGTCTGCACATCTAAGGTCTTCAGAATCATTAGCCTAATGCAGAAGAACAGAGACTACTGATAGCAAATTCCTATTTATTTGTGTATATATCAGACTGATTTAGAAGTAATTCTAAAATGTTTTGCTACAGGTGGAGCACAACATATTGTTGAATGTGAAGAATCAGGAAAGCATTCCAGGTGAAATCAAACTATTTGTCAGAGGCGAGTATTCTTTGGTTCTGATCTTCAGATTTTTTTTTGTATAAGTTTCTCACATAAGTGAGGAAAAATGTACACTAAAGAAATCAACAACCAGCCAAATGATGAGACAAAGAAAGGCCTAAAGATTTGAATTCACAGTATTTGCCTGTCAGATCTTACAGTGTCTGGCTAATGTAGCACATTTATTTTCTTAGATTTCAAGGTGTGCCTGGTTGATTGTATCTCATAAGAACAAATTACTTTTTTCTTTTGGTGCCCACACTCTCCTTCTGCCTAGACTGGAATAATACAATCTGAAGAGCGGTGACAATTCACCTAGAAAATACTTCTTATTCAGATTTTCTTCTAGAAGTTTGTTTAACCAGTGTTACAAGCAATGATTGCTTGAGATAGATCCTAACAGCACAAAGGTGGAGCTGTGATCACTCAATATCCCTTCATCAGAGAAAATAAATCACAGGGAACCAGAAATATTCTTGTTGCAAACTGGAAAACAAGTCAGAGTCTCCCGCAGAGGTAAATCTCTTAACTCCATTTCCATGATCAGGTTAGCTGTTTTACAGACACTGTGCAACACTGACTAAGGGGAAGCTCTTATTACTTACTCTGGCTAAATATGACTAAATATGCCAATAATGAAAGAGTTAGGAATGTACCATTCTTTTCTTTCTCTTGAAGAATTAAAAAGCAATTAGAAAATCTGTTTAGAATATTTATATCTTGTTGATTCAGCTTTGGTATTTTATCTGTATCTGGGAATATGTCTGTTTCTTCTGAGTTTTCTATTTCATTACAGAACAGGTTTGTAAAGTAAGTACTGATGATCTTCAGGATTTTTCCAAGATCTGTTGTGATTTGACCCTTTTCATTCCTAATTGCATGGATTTGAGTCTTTTCTTTCTTTCTTTCTTTTTTTTTTTTTGTAAGCATGAATAAAGCTTTGTCTATTTTATTTAATTTTTCAAAGGACAAACCTTTTGATTGATTTATCAAAAAGTTGATTTTTTTATTCATTGATTCTTTGTATTTTTTTAGTCTCAATTGCATTAGTTTCTGCCTTGATCTTTATAATTTCCTCACTTCTACATGCTTTGTGTTTGATTTGTCCTTTTTTAGAACCTTGAGGTTCAACATTAGTTTATTTATTTGAGTTCATCCTGTTTTTCTAATGTGGGAATTCATTACGATAAATTTCCCTCATAGGACTGCTTTCATTGTATCTCATAAGTTCTAGAATATCATGTCATTATTGTTTACTTGTATAAACATTAATTTCTTCTTTAATTTCATCTGTGATCCATTGGTTGTTCAAGCAGGTGTAATTTAATTTCAATGTATTTATAATTGTATGGTGTCTTTTGCCATTGATTTCCAATTACCTAACATTATGATCTCATAGTGTGCATAGGATAATTTCATTTCCTTTGCATCTACTTAAGCATGTCCTACGAGCTCATATGTAGCCTATTTTAGAAAAAGTTTAATGTGCAGCTTAGAAGAATGTTGTTCTGAGGTATAACTCTCTATAAACATCTACTAAATACATTTATTCAAAAGATTGGTTCTGGGGCCAAGGATTTAGCTCAGTGGTTTTGGAGCCTGTCTTGCAAGTTCAAGGGCCCGGGCCCCAGTTCGACTCCTGGTAACCATATACCATACTGGATGTAGAGATTCACGCCCAGCAGCAACCAGTACCACATACCACAGTGCCAGGCATGGTGGCTCACACCTGTAATCCCAGCACTTGGGAAGCAGAGGCAGGAGAATTGCTATGATGTGAGTTTGAGGCTGAGCTCAGGACCAGCCTGAACTACAAAGTGAGACCCTGTCTGTCTCAAAAACAAAAAACAATAAAACAACAAAACAAAACAAAACAAAACAGATTGGTTCAATTTTAATATTTCTTTATTGGTTTCTTGCCTGTTTGTGACAGTGAGATATTGAAGTGCCCCACTACAATTGTATTAGTGCTTAACTGATTTTTCATATATATTAATGTTTATTTTATGTAGTTGCATGTGCTGTTATTTGGTGCACATATATTTATGATTGCTAGGTATTCCTCTTGGATTGTTTCTTTAGCAAGTACGTAGTGATCTCATATTTTCTGATTGGTCTTGGCTTGAAATCCATTTTGTCTGCAAATAAAATAGCTACCCTTGATTTTTGTTGGTTCTTATCACACAGAATATTGTTTTCCACCCTTTGACTTTCAATCCATGAATTTGTTTTTCAGTAAATGTGTTTCTTTCATGCAGCATTTTGTTGGATCTTGTTTCTTGATCCATTCTGCTAATCTGTTTGCTTTTTATTGGTGAGTTGAGACCATTCATATTTATGGTTATAACCCATGTGTTATATGTTATATGTCATAACCCCCACATCCTTGTGACATTATTTCCCTGTTATTGGTTTCCTTTCTTTCCTGTGCTTAATTGCTTGCTGTGCCTGGTGGATTTATTCATTAGGATTCACAAAATTGTCTTGCTTGTTTTTTCTAGAATATTCTTCAGAACTTTTTTGAGTGCTGTTTTGCTGATCTTGAATTTCTTCAGGTGTTATTCATTATGGAAGAACCATATTTTTCCAACAATTTTGATAGATGGGATACATTAGTCTGGTTTGAACATTGTTTCCTTTGGGGACTGATATTTTTTACTCCAAACTCTCCTTGACTTAAACATTCGATATTTTGTTTTTGTGTTGAATCTCTGGAATCTTAACTATTGAATGCCTTTATGTGATTTTTTACCATAATTATTTGAAGTTCTATATATCACCTTTATCTGTATCTCAGGCTCTTTTTCCATGCTTAGCAGGTTTTCTGCTATTACATCAGTGAAAAGGTTTTGTATGAATGCTCTGAGCTGCATCGTAAATGCAAACATCTAGGAAAGGGTGAAAAACAAGAACACAGAGATGGAAATCATTGCTTGCGTTTTATATTTTACTTGAACCTAGCCATTTCTTATGCAAATCTGAGTAAGAAAGATGAGTACAGTATTTGTGAAAACAGAAGTAGCCTTGAAAGATTGATGTTTGCTCCATTCCTATTGAAATTTGCAACATGTCCTGAGTTATTCAGGGCATTCAGAGTACATATCTGAATAATGAACATCAGCATAATGCTATAATTGTCCTGGGGATGTACAAGGCTTTCTGGCTTTTGCTATTTCATATTATAATCCTTATAAAAAGAAAAGAAAGAAAGAAAGAAAGAAAGAAAGAAAGAAAGAAAGAAAGAAAGAAAGAAGAAAAAGGGAGAGGAGGGAGGAAGAGGTGAAATTCTCTGACATCAGGAAAAGCTCTTTCTTCATCAATAGATATTACCACAAACACCATGGTTTACAGGTTTATTCTCTTAATTTCTGTACCATTGATTTTCTGACTTCATCATATTTTGGAAGGAAGTGATAGTACAAAAGAATTATATGAGAAGTTTAAAATACTACTATGGAAGAAAGGAGTCTTTGGTGTGTTTTCATGTAAATCAGCCTAAAGACAGTCTTGTGTTTATGGAACTACTACATCATCTTCATGATTCCCCAGGTGTTCACACTAAGTTAAAAATCCACATTAGTCAAATTTAGACTGCATGAATTTTTTTTTATTACTCATTTGTGATTTTCATGAGCTACAATAGACTGATTTGTTATTTAAAAAAAAGTTATAATTGGAAGAGAAAATATAACTGTACCAATTTGATATTATAGTTCTATTGTACTTACTCAAAGAAGAGGTCTTGTGTTTTTCTTAGTACCTATTAGACATGGTCCAGGGTCAAACTTTCTGCATGTCTTTTTAAACTAAAATATTTGAAAGAGACTTTTTGATGCTGTTTATCCAGCCTTGAGATTATTGGTTGCAATATTGCTGCTATTGGCTTTTAGAGCTCAACTTGTGAAAAAATTTCAATGGACAATCATTTAGAACATTTAAAATATTCATGGGAAAGGAACATTGGAATGAATCATTGATCCCAAAAGAGAAGCTCCCATGTTATTTTCAGTACATTTGAAAGTCTCAGGTAATCAGCAGTGAATATGGCTACAACAGAACCTTCTTAGGTCTGCTCTCACAGTACAATGCCATGCCCTTCTGGAGCCTATGTAAAAGGTGACATTCTACATGGCTCCTGTTGTGGCTTCAGATGTCCACTGAAAGCCTCATGCGGTCATAGGTGGGATTTTTCAGAGGCAGCTGGCCCTAGGATGTGTGATGCTGAGATCAAGGAGGTGATGCTGGGATTGATTCACAGTGTGATGCCAGGATTAACAATGTGAGTGCTAGCCGCATGAGTAGGCAGTCTAGATAAAATATAGGAGACACAAAGAGGGCTGCTGTTGTCTTGCTTGCTGCTTGTTGTCTTCTGCCTGCCTGCTCTGCCATGACCCTCTGCCACGTCATTCTGCTTTAGGTCCAGCTATGAACTGAAACCTCCATAAACTCAGCTAAACTTTTCCTCCCTTTGGATGTTGGGTATTTCATCTCAGCAATGAGAGAACACACCTTCCTGCCTAATATTCACTGTTGGAGGTATTTTACTTCATCAGAGAAGAAATGAGTATGCTAGTGTTAAAATATACAATCTAGCTAGGAAAACAAATCATTATTAACAGTTTGCTCCTTGATAAAACATAGTAGTTGTCCATAGTTTCTAATATTTTCAAAATGATTCACTTGTTTGAAAAATCAAATTTTGTATTGTCTTGTAATGAAAACTAGTGCATGAATGTTAAAAACATTTTTTCTTAATCTAGATTGTGGTTACATGTAAATTATAAAAAATTTTACAGTGATCACAGTAAAAAGTTACTAATTAAGGTATGTTTTATATATAAACTGTACCTATTATAGATATTTTCTAAAAAGATATTATAACATAATTGCTGTAATAATCAACTGGGAAAAATATTCTCAGGTCATATCAGAGACCATGAGTGGAATTATGAAGGAAATAAAAAAGGAAAATATCCATAATCCAAGACAAAAATGTAGAACTATAAACTTATGCTTCACAAAAAATGGTACCATACTTTTACATATAATGATCAGTCTTATTTATGACAGGAGAAATACAAATAAAAATTTTATTAAAATAGCATTTTATTTTATTTAATTTTAATCCATGTGATTATCAAAGGTCAAAAATGCCATTGCCAGTACATAACAAGATCAAGATCAACAGCCTCACTGTTGTATTACAGGGAGATGTAAATTTGGTGCCACTTTTATGGAGAATTTCATGGTAACCATCACATTGACAAAGGGATTTTTTTTTTAACCTAGATTGTACTTCTAAAACTTTATCCTAAAGATGTGCTCAAGAATGTGAAAGTTGACACATATATAAAGATATTTAATGAGCTGGGGATTTAGCTCAGTTGTGCCATGCCTGCCTGGCATGTGAAAGGTGCTGAGTTTGATTCTAGGAACAAAACAAAAACAAAAAAGATATTTATGGCAGCATTGCTTAGAAGAATTAAAGATATAGAATAGCCTAGATATTTTTCAGTAGTGAACTAGTTAAATAATTGTTGCCATACAATGAAACTAATTATAAGTAAGAATGGAGATATTTATATGACCTGATATGAAATGACCTTCAAGAAACATTGAGAGTGAAAAGCAAAAATGAGGACTAAGATAGTGTTGTGGTAGTTGTTGTCCATGGAAAAAGACAGCATATTAATATTCTTGTGTATATTCCTAAAACATGCCAAGAAAGACCTGCAGAAATTCTTACCAATCATTGCTTCAAAAAGGGGACTGAATGCTTAGGAGCGAAGGTTCAAGGAGGACTTTTCTGTACCTTTTGTATATTAATCATAGAGTAAAACAAAGTGACATAATTTTTTTAAAATGTTCTCATGAACTTATGTCCTTCCAAATAAACCTGAGACACCTTGCAGACTGGCACAGGTCAAAAACAGTGGCTAGACAAGAGGCTTTTACAATCCCTTCATGGGTCAGTGGGGCACGGCAGTCAAGGTTTGGAGTGCAGTTCCGTGGAAATTCTAGGCACTCTGTCCTGTTTCATCTGTGTGAATTTGGTGACTATTCATGTTTCTAGTAAGTCCCTATTGTTACTAATAAGGAAAATCACTAAAAAGCTAAAAATTGTGTTATGGACCTACCTAGTTTCTTGTAAAATTAGTTCTAGTACTTTAAAAAATTCTGACAATGAATTCAATATGTTCAAATTTTAACTCAATACTACATTTATTGAAATTTTGTTTACCTTTCTGAAGAATGTCTTTTTTTAAATGTCTGAACTATCTAGGTCTCTAATTCACTTTGATTTTAGCTTGGTGCATGGTGTAAAAGATAGGTCTAGCTTACAGAATGGAGTATTATTCTGCCACTAAAAATAAGATTGAGTCATTCATATCAAACTGATGTACCTTCAGGACATCCTCATAAGTGAAATAAATAGGTCACAGATGTGTAAATATTGTACCTTTTCTCTGGTATGAGAAAATGAAGATGTAAATGAGTTCTAGTATATATAGCTGATATTGTGAAATAGAAAATATTTAAGAGGAAAGAGGGTGTAGGGATAAATAACGAGGGAAAAGGATGTGATAGTAATAAAAAAAATAGGAAACAAAGCTTACATATATAGGAGGTGGGGGGTTGCAGGGTGGGTGGGGGAAGGGGAAAAATGAGAATTAGGTCGTGTCATATTCTGGTACAAACTCTCAATGTTGAATGTGTTGATTATGTGTATTCATAATGTACCAATAAAGACTTGAATTTTAAAAAATGCCTCAACTGGGCCAGGGAATTAGCTCAGTGGTTCCAGCACCTGTCTTGCAAGTGCAAGGGCCCGGGTTCGATTTCGCGGTAACCACATACTATACTGGCGTGGAGACTCACACCCAGCAACAACCAGTACCACATACCACAGTGCCAGGCGTGGTGGTAGTCCGAGCACTCAGGAGGCAGAGGCAGGAGGATTGCTGTGATGTGAGTTGGATGCTGAGCTCAGGGCCAGCCTGAACCACAAAACGAGACTCTGTCTCAAAATCCTAAAAAAAAAAAAAAAAAAAAATGGCAGTTATTTAGCGTAATGGTTCTGGTACCTGCCTTGAAGTGGAGGGTCCTCGGTTCAATCCCCAAACAACAATGCTGGGTGTGGTGTCACATCCGCCTGCAATCAGTACCACATACCACAATGCCGGGTAATCATGCCTGTGATCCCAGCATTTGGGAGGCAGAGACATGATTGCTGAGTTTGAGGCTGAGTTCAGGACCAGCCCACACTACAAAGTGAGATCCTACCTTTAAAAAAAAAAAAAAAAAAAAAGGTCTTAACTAGGGTCGGTGATATAGCTCAAGGGGTACTGCACCTACGTTGTAAGCACAAAGGCCCGAGTTCAATCCCCAGTACAGTTCACAACAAAACACCGAGTGCTGGGATTACAGGCGTGAGCCACCACACCTGGCACTGTGGTATGTGGTACTGGTTGCCGCTGGGCGTGAGTCCCCACACCCAGTATGGTATGTGGTTAACGGGGATCAAACCCGGGTCCTTGCACTTGCAAGACAGGCACTGGAACCACTGAGCTAATTCCCTGGCCCAACAAAACAAATTCTTAAGAAGCCTCAACTAGCAGTCATAAATCACAAGAAAAGATAGCTTTCGCATTAAAACTGCCCACTTGTTGGACTGTTGTCAAGTCTTATTTAGTGTTAAGCGTGTTATATAACTTTATGAAAATAATTGAAACTGTTTTTGTTAGTTTATTATCCAGTCCCAGGACTGGAGTATCTGACTGTGCCAACACCAATTATTGTAATAGATTAAAATAAAACTAGACTAAATGTGGCAGTGGCCCTTTCCTCACAGTGGTAAGAAATATGCTTAGGACAATTATTTATTTTCCAGTATCATCAAGGTCATTTTCAATAACCACATTTGGGTTTCCATGTGGAAAAAGCTGAGCAGTTATCAGCTACTATTTCTACAATAGAGTACCAGACATTAACTGAAGACCTACCATGCACTGAGTACGTAACTTTGCCTCAGTGATTGTTTAAATTATGTGAGCTAGATTATTTATTTATTTATTATTTTCTGAGCATGAAAGAAACAGAAATCAAAGACTCAGTGATGTAAAGGTAGGATTCAAACCAATCTCTCATCAGCACTAAACGGTGATACTTTTCCCCAACAGCACTAATTCTAGGTAGTCATCTATGATATTTCCCTCTGATCTATTACAGTGTGTGTTCCTCACACTGCTCAGTATTGAATTTAAGGTTCAGTAAATTTCCTGTAACAGTCTTGCCTCTCCAGCTTCTTTTAATCTAGAGAAGTTTCACAGCCTTTCACTCTTTTATGGCATCGACATTTTTAAAAAACATCCTCCCTCTATATTCTTTTGAAAAACAGAAAGCTCTTCATTTTGTGTTTGTTTTCTCTTGATTGCATTAAGGTTTTGCAATCTGGAAATAAGAATTCCATCAACCCATAGGAAAGTGAAGCTCTATTCCTCATAGGCTATATCATCTAGAAGCACACAATACACATGTATCTTTCATGGATGATGTTAATGTTGAACACCTCATCTAGGTGTTGGCCAATTCTTCTTTCTATAATAACTGGATTTTTTTTCAATGGTAACCAATAAAAAAGTTTATAGGAAGGCATGTTAAGATCATGCAACTACACTTCTCCTCACTACATGTCCTCCAGGGTTTAGCATACACTGCAGATTCTTGTATAATCCTGTTGCATTAGTCCTTTTTTCTGCTTCTAAAAATACCTGAGACTGGTTAATTTATAAAGAAAATAGATTTACTCAGTTTACAGTTCTAGAAATCCAAGGATATGGCATTACCTTCTTCTCAGCTCTCATGAGGACCTCACAGCAGATGGAATCACGGAAGAAAATACATGGTAATATAGGAAGCCAAGCTTGTTCTCTTATAGCAGCTTGCTCCTATAACAGCTAACTCTGTCACCACAACAGCATTTGTTGCTTCCAAGAATGGTGTCTCTAAGACCTGGGAACCTTTCACTGTGCCCATTATTTCATCACTGCCATACCGAGAACCAAAGTTGTCTCCTGAGGGACACATCCAAACTGTATCAAAACCAGCACAGTTCTTTACCCCTATGATTGTAAATGATGATCTACCAAATCCATACTCCCTCTACATTTCCGATAAATTCTTGCCATTCTATTTTAACCAAAGCAGTCCCTTACCTCCTATTATCTATCTGTCCATACAGTCATCTATTTTTCCATCCATTTATGATTAGTAAGAACTCATTCATATTTTTCAATGACTTATAGCTCACTATTTTACCTGATTATTTTTGTGTTCAAATTATCCTAGATTTGACCAATGAAAATCCATTCTTCTGGCTTCTGTGCCTATATGACATGCCTCTATCATGCTTTTAAGCACTTTTTACTTTCTGGAATAACAAGATGTTCTTATATCATTTTGTACCTTCTCTGTCTCTGACCAAAACTTTTAATCAATCATTTCTCTAAAAGCCCTAGTTGTTTTTATTGAGGAATGATACTGTGATCTAGAACCTAGGCACTAGGTAGGCTGATTGCCACTGGCATGTCTTTATTTCTTGTCCTTTCAATATATAAGAGCAAAGAAATACATGCATATGTACCCACATGCATCTCTATATATTTATACATAAATATACACAAATAATACATGCATAAACCTAAAGAAATGTATTATGATAGCCACTCTCCAAGGTATCTCTCAGTGATCCCTGGCTCTTGTTATTCATATTCTTGTATACATATAACATTGTGTGAGATCTAGTTTATGACTATCAGAATATGACAGAAATCAGGGTGTCTCACTTCTGAGATTAGGTTATCTCAGAAGCTCAGTGGCTTCTATTTTAGTCTCTTTCTTTCATTACTCTCCCTGTGTACAGACAGGTCCATCGTGTTGGTAACTTCTAGAGGGGATCATACAGTGAAGAATGGAAGTGTTCTGCCAACAGTTATATCAGTGACCTTGGAAGTGGACCAAGCTTCACTAAACTTTTAAGGTTACTACAGTTTAAGTCAACAGTTCGATTACAACTTCATGAGAGACAGCTAGAGTCACTCAGGTAAATGGGTCTCTGACCCACATGAATTGTGTGGTATTGTTTTAAAATTTAAATGTATACATAAAAATATAACAGATATGTTTTTAAAATCTATATCAATGGACTACTATGTAATTTTTTTATATGTTAGGAATTGAGCCCATGGAACATTGAGCTGCCTTCCTAGGTTTTTTCCTAAATTTTATTTTGAGACCTAATGTTACTAAATTGCTCAGAATGGCCTTAATCTTGCAATCTTCCTGTCTCAGCCTTCTATGTAGTTGGGATTACAGATGTGTATTATTGCACCCCTGTGATATTGTGCTGCATACTCAAAATCAGATTAAACATATTTCACTATCACTTCATTATTGTGAAATCCTTCTCTGTTTTCCTACTTTTGGAATGTATAGAATATTATTGCTATCCATAGTCACCACACTGTGTAATAGCCCACAGGCTCTTTTTCCTATCTAATATAACTCAATACCCATTGATCATCCTCTCTTTATCTCTCCTTCCCTTCCCTGCATACTCTGGTAAATAGCATTCTACTCTGAATTTCCATGAGATCAACTTTTTCAGATTCCATATGTGAGTGAGGTCATGTGGAACTTGTCTTTCTGGGCCTGAATTATTTTCCTTAACATAATGACCCATGTTGATGCAGATGACAGGATTTTACTTGTTTATATTGCTTTAATAGTATTACATTGTGTACAGGTAGCTCATATTATTTATCCATTCATCAACTGATGAAAATTTAATTTCTTTGCATTTCTGGGCTATTGTGAATAGGACTACAGTGAATACAGGACTGCAGAATGTCTCTTCAATAGACTTCATTTTCTTTGGATGTATATTCAGTAGAGGTATTGTTGAATTATACAGTAGTCCTAATTCAAACTTTTTGCAGAACCTCTTTGGTTTTCCATTGTGGCAGTAAATATTTGTTGTTCTGACTACTGAATTTTAGTGTAATTGGTGTACAGTAATAGACAACTACTACATATATAAATACATTTATACATTTTAGACAAGTTTACATTGATAGCTTCAATACTAAACCTTTGCCATGGGATTCATCCTTGCTATCTTTGATTCCATATTTTGTATCCTATTTTCCTTATTGGGAACCTAACAGTATGGGCTCATTTATTCATTTGCTTAAAACTTATCTATCAAAGCAGTTTCATAATTGCTTCACTATACCACTACATAAATAAGCGTACTTAGAAGAATTTATTTGTTTGCAATTCTTCCCCTTCTCCCATTCAGCCTGTTTCCTCCTTCAAATATGTTTTATTTTTATCGTTCCTTCATAGACACTATATTAGTGCTCTTTTCTCTCCCCTCTGCTTCCTTTCTCATTCCCATTTTCTTCCCCTTCCTCCTTCTCTCCTTCCCCTTACTACCCTCTCATTCTCCTTGTCATCATTCATCTTCTCCTCCTCTTGCTCTTCCTCCTCCTCTTCCTTAATCTCCTTTCTTTTCTTTTCTCGGGGACTTAACCCTGGCTCTTACACACACTAGGCATACCAGGAAAGTACTCTACCACTGAACTATACCTACAGTCCATTATATAATTTTTGTTGCTGCATAACAAATTCCCAAATAGTTAATGACTTTAAAGAACACACAATTACTTCTCAGTGTCTTTGGATGAGGGCTCTTGGTCTGAGTTAGCTGCAACTTCTGCTGAAGGTATAAACCTGGAATTGAAGGGTTGAACGGAGATGGGTGATGTTGGCTGTTAGATGTCTTTTTCCCAACTCATTCAGTATTCAGGACAGTAGTAGAATTCAGTTCCTTGCAGTTATAAGATCAAGAACACCAGCTCCTTGTGGCCACCCTTCTTCATGCTGTAAGCAGTTTATAATATTACTATCAGATTCTTCAAGGTTAAGAAGGAAGTATCTATAATTTATCTCTTGGTCTTTTCTGATAAGGCCTGCCATATTTAGGCTATTTTCCCTTTGAGTAATTCACAGCCACTAATTGGGAACATCAATTGCAATATCTCCTGCCATATTACAAAGCACACTAATGACAGTAACATTCTTATGCTCACATATCACTGGTCCAGACCACATTCAAAGGGGATTATACCCAGAACATATAGCAGGGAGTAGGAATTTTAAGGTTCTATTCAGATTCCATAGGTCAGATAATAGACCTAAAATGTCCAAGTTTTTATTGCTGTTTTCATAATAACCTCAAGTGGTTACAGAAATTGGACAAGTAATATCAATGAGTAATCTTGGCTGTGTGGTATCTTACACAGCCAATCTTTGTTTAGGAAAGCCAGCAGTTACTACCAAGTAAATGTCTCTCAGAGTTAAGGACCCTTGTTGTGAGATCTCTTGATCTCTTTTTAAATGAAGTCAGTAATGTGAATTTCTATGTATCGTGTTATTTTAGAAAAAGATGAAAATAGATTGAGATTTAATACTTTAAAATAATAAGAATTGATCATTAGACTTATCTTCAGACTACATTCTTTTATTTTAAGAAACTGACTTGCTCTCACCCACAAATGTATAAATAAAATATTGAGGTTAGGAGATCTACCCCAAATCGCCAAAGCAGTTAATGTTGAGGTTTGAGTTAGAACCTAACCCATATGGTTCTCAGCACTTCCTTTATCCTAAGTAATCATTGAGCTTATTTTACTGCTGTATATTCAAATAACCCACTTGCAATTCAGAGTGCTTTAAAGAGATTAATCATTTCTTAAGACATTGAGTTTTCAAACTTAATACATCGAATCATTTCTTTTTCTTTCATCTAAAATCAAATACCTAAAGGCAGATTTTTATTCATGGTTCCTCTGTTAATACAAGGTATAATTTATCAAGTTTTAGTAACATTTTGATGTATTGCTTTAAAAAAAATCTGCCAAGAGACTGTTGATATAATACCCATAAAAATAGCTGCTTGCAAGTTGAAAAGCAAAGGTTCTTCTCAATTAACTTACATCACATTAGGCATTTATCCTAAGTGGTTAATTCATGGAGTTTAACATCAGAATGAACATTATTAATAATAAAGCTATCTTTCATGTATATTATAAAATATAATTACTGAACAGCGGTTTGTATTTAGAAGCTGCTTTATAAATCCCATATATTATTTGTCACTAATAACCTTGAAAGCATTTGACATTAATCAAATGTGAGTTAATTTGACAAGCATCAAAACTGCCCATAACCCAGAGATGGTATAAATTGTATAATAACAGAACTCACTGATTTTAGCCAAATGGGAAGCAAGGAATAGTGGAAATAGATATAAACATGTAGGAAAAAATTAAACATGATCTAAACTAATTAAGTCTAGGAAAAATTTTGTACAGGAAAATAGTGAAATGTGAAAGAAGGTACACAATAAAACTTGCTATTTGATTATTAATTTGGATTAAATTAAAATTATCTTCTTTTGCAGAATTTACCCTTTCACTTCACGTGGAAACCCTAAAAGAACTAAGCGAAGGCTCTAATTACCCTAATAAATCTTTGACGTAATTGAAGACTCGTAACAATTTTCTAAGGGGTATATATAGACATCATTTAATTCACTGGGATCAAGTACTTCTTTAAAAATGTTGACCAATTATCTTGAAATTAAAATTATTTCCATTAGAACTCTTACACATAAAAAATAAAGATAAATGAGCCAATTAGAAACAGGGAAAGGAACAAAATAGGTATTTCTCCAAAGAAAATATCTGAATAATAATGGAAGGATATTCAATATATGGTTAAAATACAAACTTAAACTAGAGTGAGATACCATTGTATACCCACTAACATCGCTAGAATTAAAAAGTTGTTGGTAACTAGAACTCTTGTACATTACTTAGAGAAATGTAAAAAAAGATATAGCCACTTTGGAAACTGTTTGGCAGTTTCTCAAAAATTTAAAAATAGAATATTACTTTACCCCTATGATTATTATAATCTTTTAAAATAAAAATAGTCATTGGTGAGGATGTGGAGGAATTGGAACTCATATGTATTCCTGATAGTAATGTAAAATAGTGTAGCACTTTACAAGACAGTGTGGTAATTCTTCAAAAAGCTAGGCACAGAATATCCATATGATGCCACAATATGGCTCATATTCCTAAGCATAACCCAAAGAATTGAAAGCTGGGACTCAAACAGATACTTGTGTACCATTGACCATTTTGTCACTGTTGAGAATAGCTAAAAAGCAAAAGCAACCTAAGTTTTTTATTAGCAGATAATTATGTATATGATTATTAAAATATTAAATATTTTTTGACTATAAAAATGAATGAAATTCTTATACATAATTTACTATAATATTAATAAACCTTGAAAATATCAAGTAAAGTAAAATAGACAAAAAAAGGATGAATATATTACTTCATTTATACATGCGACCTAGATAAACAATTTCACAATTAGAAAGTAGAATACAGGTTACTAGGGATAGGAGAAAGAAATTCAGTTGGGGAAATGAAAAAGTTTTGGAAATACCAATGATAATTGATAAGATTGTAAATATAATTTATGGCACTAAATTGTATACTTAAGAAGAGACAAAATTGCCAGGGCCAGCCGCGCAGAACAACGGGGTAACGGAGCCGAGGGGTTAGGATGAGAATTAAATAAAGACAGGACAGCAAGATGTGGAAGGGCTCATCAGTTAATACCAAATGAGCGCCGCGTTTATTTATCAGCCTCCTTTTATACATTTCTTAAGTACCGCCTACATGCTGACTAGTTTCGTTTACATGTACAGAAAGATAAAAAAAAGGTCAAGGAAAAATGACGGAATACTTGGCTTATTTAATCTCAAGGTTAATCATAGAGAACTGGTGGGCGGGGTATGCTGACAATTGTCTTAATTTAATCTGCCATGAAGGTGTGTCAAGGTTCTTAATTTAATCTGGCAAAGGTGTGTAATTATCCTCAAGGAGAGTAAACAATGTTGGGCTCTGATCCAGAAATCAGCCTGACTTTTCTTTCCAGCATAGGTAGCCATGGCACTGTAGGAAATGGCTCCCAACACAAAATGCCAATATTCTTTTTCATTTCTTTTCTTTTTTTTTTTTGTACGGGGGTCAAATTCAGCACCTTGCACTTGCAAGGCAGGCACCAGAACCACTGAGCTTAATCCCCAGCTCTAAAAAGCCAAATTTTATGTTGTATGTACTTTATCAGAAGTATACCAAAAAACATATTGAACTATATATTTAAAATAGTGAATTATATAATCTGTGAATTATTTATCAATACAGATATTACTTTAAGAATTGATGCCAAAGCTCAAATACCTCTTAAATTTTATTTAGACATACATATGCAAATAAATATATTTGATATTTCATATTAGATCTCAAGAAAACTTTCTTTCTTTTTCTTTTTTTTTTTTTTTTTAGGTTTTTTTGAGATAAGGTCTTACTTTGTAGTTCAGGCTGGCCCTGCGCTCAGCCTCAAACTCACATCACAGCAATCCTCCTGCCTCTGCCTCCTGAGTGCTGGGATTACAGGCATGAGCCACCATGCCTGGCACTGTGGTATGTGGTACTGATTGCTGCTGGGCGTGAGTCTCCATACCCAATATTGTTATGTGATTACTGGGGAATCGAACCCAGGCCTTGAGCTTGCAAGACACTCCCCGACCCCTCAAGAAAACTTTCTTAAAGACTGCTTTTCTATTAGGGTTAGTATTCCCTATACTTTTTCCTTCATAGCACTATCATTGAAATTTTCTCCTAGAATAGATTGCTAGCTCTATAAAAGAAAGGAGGAAAGACTAATTTTGCTTTTATTTCATTATTGTTCCTTATCCCTGGCCTAATATCTGACAGAATTGGTTTTGAAGGAATGAATGAATGGATGAAATTGGGCCCAGGTTTTTCCTGAGTGACTTTCAGTCTTGTTTGATAATATAACACTTGTAAAGCTTATGAGTTAACAGAATAGTTCACATAAGGTAATGAAGAGTTCCTGACTCTCAGATTGGCCCTAGGAACGCACGCCAAGATATATATTGTGCACAGTCCATCCAATGTGATGGGAGGTGATGTAAAGAATTTCTAATAGCTAGAGTACTGTTTTATAATTGAACAAAAGATTCACTTGTATATCATTTGAAAATTTCATTTAGGAGACAAAATATTAAGACGATTTAAGAAAATCTTAAGCTCTAGAAACAAACAAAAACTTCTGATACAAGAAGGAAACTACCAACAAAAGGTCAACAGATCTGATTTATTTAGATTAAAAGAACAACATATCAGGTAGAAAACACTTCAAAAGAGTCTTTAATAGGAGTGGAAAATAGACTTTAGATTGAAGAGGTCTGAAGATCAGCAAAGCAAGAGCAAAGGGCAAACTGAAAATATTCCTGGAGCTAATTATAGTCAGAAAGTGGAACCATTTCCCTAAAGAGGTAATTATAGTAAACTCAATAGTGACATTCAAATGGAAATTAAATGTTTACGGAAAATATGGTGCTCATTTTCCTGACACAGGAAGTTCTTCTGACTGATTCATGAATTCATTACCCTCTTCATCTCCTTCTATCCTGTGCCTCCTGTGAAAATTTCCATTTTATCTCAGAGTAGGTCTGCTGAGTGTTTTATAATTGTGTACCTACTTGGCATTTTATATATTTTAGGAGGTGTTCATTGAATGAGATATTTAAATTTGTACCTAAAAGACTAAGTTAATGATAATTATGCAATATGATTTTCTCATTTTGAGTTCAATGCAAGAAAGTATATTAAGCTACAATTTTGCAATATATTCAACATTGGATATTAGTAAAATATTCAAAATGTTTTATTCTCTTTTCAGACACATTCTATAGAAATTTTATACATGTAGGTGTTTCAAGTTATATAGGGAGTTCTGAGATTTCAAGATTGATTGGGATTTCTGGCTCAAACAGCAAATTAAAACAAGTAATTAACTTCTCTTTTTCTTTTCCTCCCCCAATTCCTAGTAATATGATAGTAAAAGAATATGCAACACAGATGACAGTAGCGAAGGAGAGATGATTATGGAGTGGATATAAAATATGGCCAAAGGCCATGTTTGAGAGGCTTGGTTACCAACTAATAGGCTTTTTGGAAAGGGATTGAATCACGAGGGCTCTCATTTCATCAGTGGATTAAACCACTGATGGATTCATAATTTGATAGCATTTTGTGGGGGTGATGGAAACTCAGCAGGTGTGGCCTAATTGAAAGGATTAAGTCATGGGATACATGACTTGAGACGATTTTATTTTGCACCGAGTACATTACCTTCAGGTTCTCTCTTTTCTTTTTTCCTCTCTTTTTCCCCCACTTCTGAGTTGTCACAATGTGAAAAACTTTCCTTCACTATGTTCTTCTGCAATGTCTCTGCCTTACCACAGGCCTAAAAGCAAAAAAGCTAATAGACCATGACTCATGAGCTAAAATAAACCTTTCCTCTTTTAACTTGTTTATCTCAGTTATTTTGTCACAGTGACAAAGGCTAATAGAGAAAATTAGTACAGAGAAGTGAGGTTGTTACTGAGACTATAGCTAACACTTAGTTCAAAAACCCTTATGGGAAGAATTTGGAAAAATTTGGTTAAATTGGCTAGAGAAATCCTAAAGAATTCTAAAATGCTGAGAGCAGAATTGATGGGAAATTCTGGAGATTAGAATCCTGATAGGAATGGAAATAAAGACTGTGCTCATGAGGTGTCTAAGGGGATAAAGACTCTTGAGAAGTGGACAAGAGGCCATTTGTGATACACTGTAGCAAAAATTATGTACATTTTGCCCACGTCCAGAGAATTTCTGTGGGGATGAATTTAAAGGTGATATGCTCATTAATTTGGTGGAGAAAATTTCAAGGTGGCACTGTATTCAGTCTGTGCTACAGGTATTTCTGGCTGTTTTTAGCTAAATTTATAGTGAGATTTAGAAGCAAAAGGCTGAAAGGAAAGGTTTTGAAAATCTGCAGTGTGGACAAAAAAAGAAGCTTATGAGACCAAATAAGATGTGGCTGCTAAAGAGCTTCAAGCCATTACAAAAAAACCAATAGTTTAAATGAGCAAAATGCCATTTCCAGAGGGAAAATGGCTTGAGGGCATCTTAGGAATGAGCAAGAGCCCTGGAATCAGAAATTAGCAGATCTGAGAACATAAAAATATAAACCTTTCATTTGGGAAGTGAGCTCCCTGGGACCCTGCTAGAGCAGAGTCACTGAGGACTTAGTTTCTGAGAATCTTTTTACAATACTCAGCCATCAAGACAACCAGGCACCACTACCATGATAGTTCAAGCAGACCCAGCTAGCAGTAGAATTTGGTATCATCCATGTGACGGAAATTTTTCAGGCATGCAGAATGCAAGAGTTGTGGGATTATGCAAGCATCTACTCAAATTTTAAAGTAAGTCTGGAAATCTAGAAAAGATGTGATCATGTTGGGACTAAGTTCCACTGAACAGAGAAATCATTCAATACAAACTATCCAAATCCAATCAAGAACTTTATTACTCAGCTCAGGACCATCCCTCTAAGGACAAGCCAAGGAAGAAGATCCTGAGCTGGAATTAGACACATTATTTAAAGGCAAAACCCATTAGATCCACTAACTCATTTCCAAGAGGTTTCTATGTTTGAAGAAGAAAGTTATAGAAGCCAAGATAGCAAAGGTTAACACATTTGGCAGAACACCTTATTACTATGGAATGGGTGCATACTAAAGACATCTCTTGTCTCTAGTATGCAAATTGGTACAATTTGCAGCTGTGCACATTGGCTAGGGTGCTAGGGGTGGAGAGTTCCCATGGAGACAAGTACTGGATCTGCAGGTAGGCTATAGGATACAAAGTGGAAGTTTTTAACAAAATGGTTGTCTTCATGTCAAGTTGGGTCTCACAATCAGAATCCCTGTGTTCAGCTCGAGAGAGAAATGTGTGAAGCTATGAGGGTGAAATGAAGGTACAACAGAGACCCCTGGAAGCTAGAAAGGCCCAGAACATGGAAGGTCTACCATTCAAAGTGAGGAAATGAGTTAAGCCAGCCTGAGAGAGAGAGAGAGCCCTTTAGAATACACATCACATCGTAAAGTACCTCAAATGCCAGACATAGAGCTACGGGACTTAATGTCTTCCCTACTGGCTTTTAATCTTGCTTTGTCTGATTCTTCTTTGCTATTTTCTTGTTCCTCCCTTTTGGAATAGGAATGTGTACACTGAGCCTATCACATTGTTCCATTTTGAAAATATTAATTTGCTTTTATATTTTTACAGGGGCTCACATCTAATAATTTACCTGTTGTCTTGGGAGACTTTGGGCTTGGATTTTTGAAGAATGCTAGAACTTTTGAAGACTTTGGGGAGTTCAAGGTTTTGGGTTATATGTAGGACAGTAATATCATGTTAGAGAAATTATGACATTGCTAATTATATAGTAATTACAGTTTGAGGAGATGTGACTGGGTATGGAGTTGACAAAAGCTGTAGTTGTGAGGGTTAAAATTTATTATCAACTTGATTGGATTGAGAAACACTTAGGAATTTTGCAAAGCATACTTCTGAGTGTGTCTTTGAGGCTGTCCCCAGAGATGACTGGCATATGAGAAGCATATGGTGATGTGAGCAGCTCTACTCTGTCACACTCTCCTAGTGTAATCAATTCCACACAAGCTTAGAAACAGTGGAGACAGCTGATGAGTCAAAATAAAACTTTCTTCTTTCAAATTGTTTTCTTGGACGTCTTGTCACAGAAATGGAAAGCTGACTACCTCTGAGATTTTGAGAAATTTTTAGAAGACTGAAGTTAAGGAGAGCCAGGTGACAGACTAAACAAAGTACAAACAAGACTCCAAACGGTGGAAATGAACAGAGACTTCTACCTTTCCTCTCAAGGCCAGCCATTATTTTATTTGCACACAAAAATTAGAGGGCTCTTCTCTTTAGATTTAGTGAAGTTTCTGAGAAGACTCAGAATTATGAGAGTGGGTATGAGCTGTCATTTTAATTTTGGAACTTGGAGGTCACCTCTACTTATGTCTACCTCTCTTCCTGAACCCATCTCTCAGGTACACAGACTTTTTCAGCTCTTCTAATGATGCCAGAGAACTAATGAGAAAAGCAAGGTTGCCCTAGAACAGCTACCTGAACAATCAATATAATTAGAGAATGTCTCAAACATATGAAGAAAACCATCAGCATGCAGAAGGTAGAAAAAGATATTGTGAAGATAAAAAATACTATGAAAACGGAATCATCAAAAATATCTTCCAGAAAAATAGAATGGATCCAAGCAGCAGAGAGCAGAGGAATGAATGATGTTTGTGGCATAGTTGTAAGAAAGCAAATATATCTTGCCTCAAGAAAAAAGTACAAATATTCAGAAAAAAGAATTTTTAAAGACTATGCTGAAAAAAAATTAAACTATGACCAGATTTAGAAGAAAAATATGGAAAACAGAACTCAAGTAGGAATATTCATTATTATATCAGTGCAGTACTAGGCTTTGAGTGGTCCAGAGGTGACAGTGTTGGAAGCCAGAACAAGCCATCCTGTTCAGTGGACACTATTTACATAATGATCATATGTATCCTCATCTAACAGGGAGGTCAAGAAAAATTCATTAAATAAGCCTTTGAAAATAGGAATAGACAAGAAATATTAGCTAATCCTGATTGAAATCCCAACAGCATATTTTACAGAGCTAGAGAATTCAAAAATTCATCTGGACACAAAAGAGACCTAGAATAACAAAAGCAAATCTAGACAACAAGGACATGTCAGGGTTATCATAATCCCCAACTTGAAACCGTACTACTAAGCCATTGTGGTAAAAATAACATGGTATTGGAAAAGAAACAGATGTGAAGATAGTGGAACAGACTGGAAGATCTGGAAACAACTCCAGATATACTTGCCATCTTTGACAAAGGAGCCAAATACCCTCAGTGGTGGAAAGATAATCTCTTTAACAAATGGTGCTGGAAAAACAGGGTTTCAACTTGCCAAAGACTAAAGCTAGACTTACCTCTTTCACCATGCACTAAACTAAAATCAAAGTGGACTAGAGTCTAAATATTAAAACAGAAATACTAAACCTGTAAGATAGGTTAGGCAGAACTCTTGAAGACTCTGGCACAGAGAAAGACTTTATGAACAAAACCTCAGCAGCACAGGAACTAGCAGAAGGGATCACCAACTGGGATTTCATCTTATTAAAAAAGTTTCTGCACAGCAAGATAAACCAAGAGCAGAGAGAAAAGACCACTTAAAAGATGGGAAAAAATTTTACCAGCTGTTTCTCAGACAAAGAGCTACTAGCTAGAGTATATAAAGAATTTAACAAGGGGAAAGAAAAAATTGTGATGGTAATAAAAAAAAAAGGGAAACAAAGCTTATGCATATAAAGGATGGGGGTTGTAGGGTGGGTAGAGGAATGGGAAAAATGGAATGAAGACATGTCATATACTGGTACAAATTGTCAGTGTTGAGTGTGCTCATGATATGTATATAAAATGTATCTATTTCACAATTTTAAAAAATTTTTTAAAAAATCAGCCCCCAATTTAAAGATCCAATTCAAAAATGGGCATCTGGAATGAACAGACACTTTTCAGAAGACGAAGTGAGGCACCTAAGATACAAATGAAGAGATGTTCAGCACTGCTGGTTATTCAAGAGTTGGAGATGAAAACAACATTGAGATACCATCTGTCTCCCTGCTAGGTATACACATGAAAGAATTAAAAGATTCATATTATAGTGACTGATGTGCACTCATGTTTATAGCAGCTCAGTTTGTAACAGCTATGTCTTGCAAACAGCCTAAATGCCCATCAACTGGTATTTTTTAAAAACATAGAATGAAGTATTTCTCGGCCATAGTAAAGGATAAATTAGAGACATTTATACTCAAATGGATGTACCTGGAGGCCCTAATAAATGAATAAATAGGACACAGATGTGTAAATACCATATCATTTTTCTGTTATGAGAAACTGACAGTGTAAATAAGCTCCAAAATGTATGACAGGTAATGCTAAGTAGGAAGAAAATGTTAAGAGGCAAAAGAAAAAATGAGCTAGGGGAAAGTAAAGAAGGGGAAGAAAATACTTCATGGCTTAAAAAAGGAAACACAGCTTTGCATATAGGAGGTTGGGGGACTGTAGGGAGGGCAGGAGAATGAGAAAAAATGAGAATCAAGAAAATCCATAGGTACAAATTCTCAATGTTGAATGTGATCATAATGTATGTATAAAACATACCAATAAAATAAAAAATATTAGCTAAATGAATAACTTTTTATACACTCAAAATAAGCTAAGAGAAGAATTAAAATAAGTACTAAAATTTAGAATATGAGGGAAATGAGCTAAATAAAAGAATGATCTAATGCTCTTTTTGCCAGAAGTAAAAGACAGTAGTTTAAACAAAAAAGAGCATTATAAGCACATTCACTATTTAGAGATAATCACCAGAAAGTGAAAATGTTTATTTGGCTGCCATTGCAGGGAAAAATGAGTTAGAATTTTGTTGCTTTTCATTATGTCTTTATATATCTTTTTGTTGTTCTTTTTATTGCTATATACATGTGTTATTTTGATAGAAATTAAACTCCAAATTATTTTCTGAAAGCCAGAGAGAAAGCACTACTTTGAATCATAATCTTCTCATTTCTGTGAACATTAAGTAGCCCACTAAGGTGGGAAAATAGCTATAATTTAATATGTTCATTAGGACTTGTCTCTAACCCACCCTCCAAAATCAGACATGACCTTAGAAATTAAGGGCTGGGCGTGGTTGTCCATGCCTGAAATCCCAGGACTCTGGAAGCAGAGGCAGGAGGATTTCCATGAGTTTGAGGCTAACCTGGGTACATCGTGAGTTAAAGGCCAGCCTGAGCTACAAAGCAAGACCTTAGAAAAGAAAGAAAAAAAGAAGAAAAAGAAAGAAAATAAATTAAGGAAAAAAAATTTAAATCCACCAAATAATCACAGTGCCACAATGATGGTTGGGGGGGTGGGCAAAAAACAGCCACTGCTTTAGAACAAAGCGGGGACATTGCCATGCCGGGGAAACTTGGAAAGATGGCCATTATGGACGGTGGTGGTGTCCAGAAGCTATATGATGGGGTTGCCTATGAAAACCAGAAGAACTGAGAATACAGTGGAGTCAGGGTCCTCACATTGTGTGGTGAGGAGCAATGAGAGGGGCTCCTTTTGGATGGCCTGATACCGAAGCCTTAAATATAAGCAAACTGAACAGAGACCTGAATAGAATGAGGGGGAAAGCCATGAAAATAACTAGAAGAGGAAATTTTCAGATGGGATAACCAGCAAGCAAAAAAGCCTCAGGAGAAAACCGAGGCTCAGTCTGAAACATCTCTAGCGTCTCAAATGTGTTTCTGGTGGTGTATACTTTAAACTAAGCTTTACATTTTTTCATCAGTCTAGTCCTTTTCCAGCATTGCCTAGCTTGGTCAGTGGCACAAGAATACAGCCACCAGCATGAGTCAGAAAGTGCAAAGTCTGCCTTGATTAAGTCCTCTCCCTGTTCACACAGATGTAAGTAATCCACTGCATCCTCAAATGGCCAGCCCACAGCAAGTGCAGCACTCACAGGGCTCCTCCAGCAGCGTCTCCAGGTTCTTTTGATCCACTTGTTAGGGTTTAAGATGTGAGGTAGCCCGCCTCAACCTCATGAGTGTGGAAGGTGGCTGGATCATGGATTAGGCCTCTGAAAAGTTCACAGCTGACTTGCTGCTGGCGGACGGAGCCCGGTGAGCTCAGGGAGCACATGACCTGGAGGGGGCAGCTCCCCTGCTGTCTCTGCTCTTCTCTGCTTTCTGGCTGCCTGGGTGTGAGCAGCTTTTCTCCACTGGTGTTTCTGTGTTTGAGAGTTGCCAATCGTGGGCTGAAACCTCTACAAATTTTGAGGCAAATAATCCTCTTTTTTAGTTGTTGAGTGTTCTACTTTGTCACAGAGAGGAGCAAATGACTAAGATACCACAAATTATACTTTCTATCCTGTAGCATTTAAAAATGAATTTCAAAAATGTAAGTCAAAAGTATCAGTCCTTTACTAAGTTAGATGCAGCCAAAAACTTGCTCTTGTTCTCAGAATAAAGATCAAAACAATTAACTTGGGCTAAGCTATCTTGCATGATCTGCCTGTGCTGAGCCTCTGTCTCATCTCCTCTTGCCCACTCTAACCTTTGCCCTCTGTGCATTTAGTGGGTTACATTTTAGTGAAATTTAGATCTTATTCTGGATACTTCCCCAGGTGTTTTTTTTTTTTTTTTTAATTTTTGAGACAGGGTCTCCCTTTTGTAGTTCAGGCTAGCCCAGAGCTCAGCCTTGAACTCACAGCAATCCTCCTGCCTCTGCCTCCTGAGTCCTGGGATTACAGGTGTGAGCCACCACACCTGGCACTGTGGTATGTGATTCTGATTGCTGGTGGATGTGAGTCTCCACACCCGGCATTGTTGTTTGTGGTTACTCGGGATGGAACCTGGGCCCTTGGATTTGCAAGGCAGGTGCAGGAACCACTGAGCTAAATCGCTGGCCCCTCAGGGAGATCTTTTTGATTAAATTTGTCTCTGGTTATGTCACCTCTGAGGCCTTTCCTTTCTTGCCAGTTGCTTTTCTGAGAGAAGGAACTCTGCCTATTGTGCTTCTGTCTCCACCACTCATGGTCATTGCATTAGTTCCTTCTCACCTTCTTTCAGATTCTCTAATTTCCTTTTAACACAGCAAACAAGACAAGCCTTAAAAGCTTCTCTCCCTTGCTAGAGAAAGAAGGGCCTTATTCCCTCGGGCTGTGTGGAGAGCAGTGTGCTTCTTTCTCCCTCTCCCTCCCACTCTCCTCTTACACTTTTCTGTATCACTGATCTAAAGACTCAGAGATAGTAAATCAGAAAGCAGAGCGATCCCTGAGGGCTATCCACCCACCCTGATGCCTAACCTCCCAGGGTTAGCGAGGAAGACCACTTCCAAAGCAAAATGCCTTTTCTCTTACTTTTCCTTCTACTCTTCTTTCACTTTCTCCTCTTTTCCTTCCTCCCCTTCCTTCTTTTTCTCCCTCCCCTCTTCCTTTTATTCCTTCTCCCTCCCCCCAGCTTCTCCCTGTCTCTCTTGTGCTCATTTTTTAAAAAAATTGAAATCTTTATTGGTACATTACATATACACATCATGATTGCACTCAACAATGAGAATTTGAACAAGTATATGACACAACTTAATTCTCATTTTTTCCCATAGTCTCACCCACCCAAGTATATGACACAACTTAATTCTCATTTTTTCCCATAGTCTCACCCACCCTTCTACCCCCACTCCTATATACATAAACTTTGTTTCCTTTCTTTTTTTGTCATAATCTCATTATTTTTCCCCCTTCACCCTAATGGCTTTGAGTATTTTCTATTTCACAATATATAACATACAATTCTAGGACTCATTTACATCTTTATTTTCTCATACCAGAGAAAAGATATGATATTTATACATTGGTGACCTATTTATTTCACTTGTGAGGATGTCCTCAAGGTACATCCATTTAAGTATAAATGATTCACACTTATCATTTTTTATGGCAGAGTAACAGTATTATCTAGATAATATTATCTGTAGAAAAACCACAGCTTTTTTATCCAGTCTCTCTCATACTCATTTTTGGGATACTGTCCATTGAACCCAGGGCATTTTCATTAAGCTCAATTCTCAGCCTTTTCTCACTATTGTTTATTTGTTTGTTTGTTTCAGACAGGGTTTTTCTAAGTCATTCAGTTGCCCTGGTTGAGTCAAACTTGCAGTACTCTTGCCTCAGCCTCCCAGTGTGCTGGCCCCAAAGAAAGACTCAACCAGAATACAAGCACTGGTTGTTACCACGGTGATGGCCTGTGCCACACAGAAGATTGTATCTCACTATTCTCTTGCTACCTGACTACTCTGTAATGGCAGGTAAGGCAAGGTGATTGGGGCTAATATTTTTTACCTCTAGTTTTTAGTTAGGTCTCATTTACACAGAGAATTACAGGCATGTGCCACCATCCATAGCTAATGGCCATGTTAAAAAAAAAAACTGCAAGCTTACTACTTTGACTTAAATATATTCATGTTTGTATCTATTCAAATACTATATGTATGAACACATTACATATGATTTTAGATGTGCACATAAGAACAACTGTTGCATGGCACAGTCCTAAAAGATGTGCTACAGTGGATATAAAGCTTATTTATTCATGTAGTCATCAGGTGAGTAAGTTCCATAGGTGGATCATTCTGGTCATTTTGGTTAGGGCACTTTGCCTGTGTTCTAGAGACTGGGCACTAGAACCCTCAGTCCCTAGAAAGTTATAGAAATTAATGTATGTTTTACATCTACCCCCTCCCAGGTATGAGTAGATGACATGGTCCTCCAATAATCTCCACAACTCCTTAACTTTAGTCCTTTCAGTGAATGAAGTCTTGTGCCATTCAGAGAAGGAAAGGAATCGGTTGCTCGGTCTCATAGAAGATTTTGCACAGTTAAATACTCTTTGTCTTCTCCATGTTTTCCAATGTTCTGTATTATCTAGATAGCACTGCCTTTGAGTAACAAGAAAAGAATGGTCACATGACTTCTCTTGGCTGCCAAAGGTATGTTAGTTACTTGTGTGTTGCTGCTGAGATAAAATATCCAGAGCCAAAGAGGAATGGGTTTATTTAGCTCACAGTTTATAGAGGTTTCAATCCATAATTGGCTGGCTTCAAGGCAGGAGGTACATGGCAGAGGGCATCAGAGAGGAGAAACAGTTTATGGTGTCCACATTGCAGAAAGGGTAACAAGTGATCTGAAGAACATCCTTCTGCCTTCTTTATCCTACTCAGAGTACTTAGGGTTGGTAGCACTCATGCCCTTAATCCTAGTGTCCTTGGGCCAAGCCTCACCTTGAATCAGTCACACACAATAGACTTAGCCACCTCCCAAACAGCCATGTCTTACTGGCATGAGGCTTGGGGGGACATCTAAACAACTGTAACAGTATGACACACATCGCTAAACCCTTCCAGGAAAAAGAACATTTTTACTTCACAAATGATGCCCTAAAGATCTAGAGGACAAGTTGGCAAATCAACAGAATTATCAGTTGTAAGAAATTATATTAGTGTTATGCAATGCTATAAAACTATTCTTGAAAATAATTTCTTTTAAATATTTTTCTTCTTCAATAGATATAGTAATTGTACGTATTTACAGGGTAGCATGTGACATTTCAATATGTGTATATCTTATGTAATGCTTAGATCAGTGTGATTGGCGTGGCTATCACTTCCAACACATTTCATTTCTTTGTGCTGGGTTTATTAAAAATCTCTCCTTGTTATCTTGAAGTGTTCAATTAACGGAAGTCGATATGTGCTAGAAACTGTAAAAGTATTTTTCAACTCCTCTCTCTCTCTCTCTCTCTCTCTCTCTCTCTCTCTATTTGCACCACTGGGGATCAAATTCCAGGACCTTGTGCTTTCAAGGTTCTTGAGCAAAATCCCCAGCCCCCTTTCCTATATTCTTTCTGAGCTCTGGTAAGCACTATTCTATTCTCTACATTTATGAGACCAAAGTTTTAGCTTCTTTCTTTCAGTGCCTGAATTATTTTGCTTAAGATGATATCCTCCAGTCCTACTATGTTGCTAAAAATGACAGCATTTCATTCTTTACCATGGCTGAGTAATATTCCAGTGGTCTGCGTGGTGGGAGTAGGTGGTGTGGGCGGGGGTGCGGGTATGTGTGTGAGTGCATGTGCCTGTGTGCATGCCACATTTTCTTTATTCATTCACTCATACTTCATATGATTGAAATTCTGTCATTTTCAGCAACATGGTGAGACTGGAGGATAGCTGGATTCCATAGCTTTTCTAAATGGCATGATAGTATAGTGCACAGTGTTGCAGTAAACATCTGACTGCAGGTGTTCCATTAACGTAGTAAGCTTATTTCTTTGGCTGTGTGGCACAGTAGTGGTACTGGTGGATCACAGCACAGTTCTAAACAGTATACTGTTTTTCACAATAGCTATATCAACAGTGTAAGAAAGTTCCTCTTTGCAACTTCACTTGCATTTTTTTCTTTTTTTATAATTTGTAACCTAGATTTCTACCCCAGGTATATAATCGTATTAATAAATATGAATTGTAGACCAGGGATTTAGCTCAGTGGTTCTGGCACCTGCCTTGCAAGTGCAAGGGCCCAGGTTTCATCCCAGGTAACCAGCCCACTAGCCATCAGTGTGACATACCACAGTGCCAAGTGTGGTAGCTCACACCTATAATCCCAACAGTTGGGAGGCAGAGGCAGGAGGACTGCTGTGAGTTCAAGGCTGAACTCAGGACCAGTCTGAACTACAAAAATGGGACCTTATCTCAAAATAAATAAATAAATATGTATTGTAAAAAACTGCCAGTTGAAAATGTTTACATGCAACTCATTTCTGTCTTAAAAAATATCTTGCTGCAGATAGGTACATATCACATCTTTTCTCTTGTATGAGAAAATAAAGATGTAAATGAGTCCTAGAATTATATGTTATATATTGTGAAATAGAAAATGCTGAATGTAAAATTGGGTGAAGGGGGAAAATGTTGAGATTGTAACAAAAAAGTAAGGAAACAAATTTTATGTATATGGGGGGGTGGTAGGGTGGGTAGGGCTATGGGAAAAAATGAGAATTAAGTTGTGTCTTATACTGGTACAAATCCCCACTATGGAGTGCAATCATGATGTGTATATTTAATGTACCAATAAAGATTATAAAAAAAAATCTTGCTGACTTCTTTGTGTAAAATCTTATTTCATTATGCAAACTAATCATAAAAATAGATGTTTCTTGCTATATATTTGAAACACACTTCTTAAAATCAAGCTATCTCAGCAGAAGAAATAATTCCTGTATTCTTTATATGTGCAGACCAGGATTAGAAAGATTAAGTGAATTCATATTTTAAAACAAATTACAAAAGAAATTTTAGAGTTATTTTTTTTAAGATAGAGTTTTGTTTTGTAGGTCATGTTGGCCCTGAACTCACTATATGGTGGCATGAGCCAACACGTCCGGCTCAAGATAATTCTTAATTCACCAGGATTGAAACAGCACAAGTAGGAGAGAATTTTGGCATTCCTTTTATAGTTTGGTTCAAATAAGATGTCTGAGAAAAGAAAATCCTTTGTCTCTTGTCTCTGCACTTAACTTGCCTACAGCTTTACATGTTATTTTATGGTATGCAAATGCACTAGGCTTTTAAAGTCTGTCAAAGAAATCTTTGTTATGTAGGGTGTCCTAAGAATTGATCATAAACAGCAGTAGGCAGTTAGATGACCTAAGTGTAAGATGATGAATATCAGACGGAGAAAATCAATTACTTTTCTTGCACTCCCCCAAAAGCGCCTGTCAGGAGATGGATAGGTAAGGGCAAGTTGTAAATAGTTTATTACTTGCTAGTTCTTAGCAATGGCAGGACACATAGAGGCTGACAAGGTAACCAGTAGTCTCTCATCCAGAGGTCACTTTCTTTGGCCCAGCAGCTTTTTCACACAGAAATACAATGGAAGTCCAATGATGATTTGAAAAGAGACCACC
This sequence comes from Petromus typicus, assembly GCA_004026965.1. Taxonomy (NCBI): domain Eukaryota; kingdom Metazoa; phylum Chordata; class Mammalia; order Rodentia; family Petromuridae; genus Petromus; species Petromus typicus. The sequence continues at coordinate 64,590 of PVIR01003557.1, forward strand.
TAGCTCCACACATCAACTTTCTAAAGATTTTAAATTGTGCTTGTCTTAAAGAAAAATAAATTTAAACCTGTGATATTTATGTTTTATTGCTAGTGAAAAGAACTGATCACTGTGGTTAGTGTAACTGCTTTCTTTCAGAAATGGAAACCAACTAGTGGAAAATATGTTTTGTGACTTTGTGTAAGAAATTTGAAATAAAATTCATCACTTTGGGTAGCTTTCAGAAAGAGGAGAGGGCTCTGGATTCCTTTGATTTCATTTGTCCAGAAAAATGGGTAGGGAAATGGGGTGGAGTGTGAATGTTGTTGCCATAGAGTCACTGGTGGTCACTGGCACAGAAGACAGTAGGACAATGGGACATGTTCCAGACCATCTGGAGGCTCTTAGGAGCAAAGGACTTACTCATAGCCACCCTTCACTGGGCAGAAAGGCAAAGGCCATACGATTTATGCATACAGTGTTTAAAAAACCCAAAAATTTATGCTTTATTTGAAACCCAAGCAATTCCACTTGAATGGAGGAAGTTAAACCTACATATAAAGATGTGATTTTCATCACTCTTCAGAGAGAGCTCTCTTCTCCACTTTTGGCTCTCCTAATAATATTAACAAGATTGGCCAAAGCAGTTCAAGTTCAACTAGTTGGCCATCATTTAGTTTTAGCTTTCAGAAGGCTAATTAGTTCTAAAATAAATAATACTGATTGTTGGATACAAAATGTTTTTCCTAATTATGTTTCTTATCCACCTTCTCATGAAGCAATATTGTAATACCTTAGTTCATGAACACTTCTGTTTGCAAATAGTTTGGTTTGCAAACAAAAAGTATTCAGCAAAATTCTGCTTCTGTTCACAAACTCCACATCAGGTGACAAAGGATCATGGCTATCTTTCTCCCACAAACACAAACATGGTTATCTTCTCCAAAACAATTAATTTCATGAAATGAACTACCACTATGTATTCATAAATTTTATCATTGCTTAAATGTATGTCCCACAACAGGGGTCTTCACAAACCACTCTTAAAAATAGAATCAGAGCTGGGGATTTAGCTCAGTGATTTGGGCACCTGCCTTGCAAGTGCAAGGTCCTGTCCCTGGTAGCCACATACAACAGTGCTGGGCATGGTGACTCACATCCACCAGCAAATCAGTACCATATACCACAATGCCAGGCGTGGTGGCTCATGTCTGTAATCCCAGCACTCGGGAGGCAGAGGCAGGAGAATTGCTGAGTTTGAGGCTGAGTTCAGGACAAGCCTGAACTACAAAGTGAGACCTTGTCTCAAAAACTTAAAAAAAAAAAAAAAAAAAAAAAAAGGAGCTAGACTAATTGTTCCTTCCACTATTCTGCCTATAATATTTAGAGAGAGAAAGTGACTGATACCAATATATGAGTGGTTCTATAGCTTATGTTGAAAACTAAGTGTTGGTCGATTACTAGGCACGTCCAGTAATTCTTCTAAGAATTCTTCTTGATTATGTGAATATATATCAAAATTGAATTATTCAAGCTAGCTCAGACTTGTGCATTGATCTTGGAATAATTCCACAATATATTAAGCAATGTTTGTTTCAACTGCACAGCCCTTATTGGTCCCAGACTGCAGGAACATAGCTTAATACCCAGGCACATCACCAGGATAATCTTGATGCCTAGAGGTACAACATTCCAGATGTTTTGAACCACATCAAGGTAAAATCAGAACTGCAAGTTCAGCAACTGCATAAGAAACATAGGACTGAATTGGGTAAAGGGTCAATTTTGCTATAAGGAGAGTGAATGCATTCATGGCAGTCAGACCAATTAAACCACAACTTGAGCAAAAATTGCCATAAATATGATGAGGTTTATGTCTCTGTTATGAAAGGAGCTGTACAAAGCAAGAAAAGCAGTTAAGACTCCAATAAATGAAGTACAAAGGGCAGAGACAGACAGCCTTCCATAAGTAAATATAGCTATAATATGAACTTGGGGGAAAGTTAAATCCTAGTAGTAACACAATAAATACAAGTTTTAAATAGAAATCATTTTTTCATCTTTTAAATAATTAAAATTAAAATATAAAAAGCTGTCAGAGGCTTAGAGTCTGGCATTCTCCTAGTATATAGGTTGCCAATTGCCTTTTAATTGACTCCTCCCTTTGAAGAACATTTTGAGGCAAGAATGATGGTGCATGCCTGTGACACAGGACACTGGGAATCCTGCCGTGGGAGGATGATCACCACCAATTCAAGGCCAGCTTGGGCTACATAGTGTCTTGAAAAACCATGTGCATATAGAGAAAATAATATTTTGGTAATAAACATTGAGAACATTAAAAACCTATACACTTTTGGTTCAGTACTTGTTGAATAAATAATCTCTGAAGTGAAAAATATCTTTTGCAAAAAAAGCATCCATTTCAGAATTATTTATGTTAGCAAAATTTTATACAAATTTAGTGTCAAAGTGATATTAAACAAATGATGTATTACATAGTCACTACATGCATTAATGTGTGTTTTATATATAAGTTAAAAACTGTCTATACACTTGGGGTCAGTATGACAGTTTGAGCTGTGTAAAAATTGCTCCTCTGCCTCAATTTCATTAAAATGTTACTTAAAATACGATTTAATATCCATGTTCATTGTACATAAAATAAACATTGCAGGTGACAAGTAGAGACGCAAGGCAGTACAAAAACATTTGAAGAAATGATTGCTAAAAATTTCTTAGTCATAAAAAAAACTTTTAGAGATAATGGAAATGTTCTGTATTTGCATCTACTGAAGATTGACTCAAGGGTGTATGCAATGGTCAAAGCTTATGCAGTTGTATAATTTAAATAAATGTAGTTTATTGTATATAAATCATATTTCACAATTTTTTTCAAAGGTAAAATATATAATTAAATTTTTAAAACCTACAAATAAGTTTAACATTTAAAATGTCTTAATTCAAAAATTTGTATTAGTTTATCCCCCCCCACTGGGGATCAAACTCAGGAACCAGTCACACTGAGCTAAATCCTGGCTCTTAAAAGGTGAACTATAGGGTATCAAGAGACATACAGGCTAGATAGATCAATTCCAATAGGGGTGTAATGAATATAGAATAGATACAGAAATACCAGCATAAAGAATAGAGAAAATAAGGAGATACATTGAAATAAAAAATGGTTTAGATTCACCAGTTTTTGTTTTTGTTTTTTTTGGTTTTTTTTTAGGTTTTTTGAGACAGGGTCTTGCTTTGTAGTTCAGGCTGGCCCTGAGCTCAGCCTCAAACTCACATCAGAGAAATCCTCCTGCCTCTGCCTCCTGAGTGCTGGGATTACAGGCGTGAGCCACCACGCCCGGCACTGTGGTATGTGGTACTGGTTGCTGCTGGGCGTGAGTCTCCATGCCCAGCATGGTATGTGATTACCAGGGATCGAACCCAGGTACAGGCGCCGGACCCACTGAGCTAACTCCCCGGCCCTAGATTCTCCAGTTTTAAAGAGACAAATCTTAAAAGAAAGCAGCATACTAAGTACTGAAGAAATTAAGTAAGCCAATGCATATCTAACAAATTCATAGTGAAAGTGAGGATATGGAAGCCACAGCAAAACTTCCCAGAAAAAGACAAAGTCAGATTATGGGCTTTGAAAACTCATCTGTGAAGTGCGTTTGTGTAATAGGAAGTATCCAATGCAGTTCTGGAAATGCTGACTTCTTTACTAGTCTACCAGTAGTCTTTTCTGACTTATCTATTGACTTTTCTCCTTAGCCTACTAGTGCTGGCTTCTCTGTTAGCAGTGACTTCTCTGCTAGTAGTAGATAACAATTTTGGTTGTTCTCTGCATATGTGATGTTTGTTTATTTCTATAAATTTTGTACCTACTAGCTTACTGAATTATCTGTTTTTCCAGCTAATTCTTTTGATATATATCACATATACATGTCATAAATAAAGATGTCATATATATAATTATGTATTATATATATAATTTTATGACCTAGAAATAACAATATTGGTACTACCTTTTGCTAATATTTATTCATTTAGCTTCTTTGTGCTTTCTAGTTGCATTGATCACATCTTCCAGAGTAATATGAAGTAGCAGTGAACATCCTTGTCTTACTAATCAGTCACTGTTTTGCACTACCAGGGTAAATTCTTAGGTTAACATGATGTCACCTGAAGGTGGAAGTGGATTTTTAATGTAATAAAACATATCTCTCTTGATTTGTTTTATTGATAGATTCTTTATGAAGAATGGATATCAAGTATTATTCATTTTTTTCATCTTTAAAGACTATCTTATAATTTTGTCATTTTGATTTATTAATATGATAAATTACATTAATAGTTTTTATGTGGATTTATTGCTATACTTTAAGATAAAATGCTTTGTGGTCATGATTTATTATTTTTTAAATAATTTTAATTGCTGAGTTTTTTGTGTTATTATTTTATTTATAACAGATGTTCATAAGATTGATCTTTCTGTGTTTCTGTCATATTTATGTTCTAGCATCAATATTTTCTCATTTTATGAAAACACTTTGAAAGATTTTCTTTTTTTCCTATGTTCTGTAGGAAGTTAGATAGCACTAGAACTATCTGTTCTTTGAGGCTAAGTAGAATTCTCCTGTGAGAACATCTGGAGTTGATGGTGGTTTAAGAGTTGCTTTTTAACAACATTCCAAGTTGCTTTGGTAATTCCTTTGTTTAGATTTTCAAATATCTTCTAAATTTCCCTTTGGTACTTTAATTTATTTCATCAGGAAAGTTATAAATATAATATATTTTATTTTCTTCCTGAACCATTTGGGGATGATTTGTACTATCATCCCTGAACACTGGTACAATTTCCTACACATAAGGAAAGTATTCTTTATAATCATAATACAAGCATCAAATTCAGAAAACTAACATTAATATATCACTACTATCTAATCATCAACTTCACTTAGGTTTTAATAATTGTACCAATACTATCCTTTTCTAACAAAAAAAATCAAATTCAAAATCATGTGTTTTATTTAGTTATCACATTCTTTTAGTCTCTTTCAGTGTGGAACATACTCATTCTTTCAGTGACATTCATGATCTTGATACTTTAAAACATTATATATATAGTCACCTTTCTTTATAAAGACATCTTATGACTATAAGATTTATGACTATATATATGTATTTATATATAAATTTAGAGATAACATTAAACATTTTATATATATGGATAAGGGGATAAAAAGGATTAAAATGTACTGTGTACATTTACCAACTACTCACAAGGAATGTCCTCATTATATAATAAAAATGTGCCAATAAAAATAATTGTAGCTGAATGATTTTGTAGAATGTCCTTTAGTTAATTTTGTCTAATGTTTCATTATGATGGTATTCTGATTAAATGTTTTTGCCAGGAATATCACAGAAATGATGGGAAAGATTTGAAATTTATGAGATTAAATTTATCACTTTTGTTTGTTTTCTTTGTCTATTGAATTTTGAGCCCTAGTTGGAAAGCCTTTCTTCACTTTAAGATTAAAGAGTTATTCAATAACATTTAATTTTGCTATTTATTTATCTTTGTATTTGCTATTATTAGAATTTCACATTTGTATCTCAAAAAAATATGGACTTTCTTTTTATATATATTGTGAGATCTAATTTTACATTTTCCTAAATGGCTATACAAATTTATTTCTGACTCAATGATTTGAAATGCTACTTTTAGCATATACTAACTTTCTCCATGAACTTGAATCTTTATCTAGGTTTCCCAGTTGGTTCCTGTTGTTTGTTCATGTACTGGCACTAAAGTACTTTAATTATAGTGGTTTTATAGTATGTTTTAACACTGGTAAGAACATTCTTTCATATATTTCTTTTTTACTGTTTAATTATCTTTCAGACCCTGTGACAAAAATGGCACATATATGGCATGCCATCCTAAAGAAGGAAAAGTTTATTTTGGGTCATGGTTTCAAAAGGTTCAGCCCATGGCCAGCTGGTTCCATTGTTATGAGCCTGAAATGAGGCAGAATGTCAGGGCAGAGGGCGTGGTGAAGCAAAGCCAGGCACCTATGGCAGCCAGGAAGCACTCAGAAGGGGAGATGGGGACCAGATATGTCCTGGAAGGTGTGCCTCCAGTGACCTATTTCCTCCAGCTGGGCACACCTCCCAATGCGCCACCATGGCTTACTCCACTAATGAGGCCAACACCCTTCTGATCCAGTTGCCTCTCTGGGCCTTACCTCTGAATTTGGCTACACTGTGGATTATGCTGTCAATACATGATTCTACTGGGCACGCTTTTCAATTAAATAATAACAGCATTGTCTATTTTTCCTGTCAACTCTTGAATGTTTGTTTTCATACACAAACTTTGCAAAGCTTGTTAGTGTGTTTATTTGGATTGCATTAAATAATGCATAATGAATAATTTATGTTTAAATACATTTTTAATAATGAGTTCAATAATCAGTTTTCCAACAAGAAGAGAGGACATACTTCAAAGTTGTTCAAATCTACATTTCTGTCCTTTAGAAGTCTTTTTAAAATTATCTCTTATGAGTTTTGGCTGTTACTGATGAACTTTATTCTGAAATACTTATTGTTATTATAAATGAGGTTTTTTTCCTGCTAGTATAAGACTTTATATTAAAACTAGACAAACTTGTCTTGCCTCTGCAGCTTCCCCTTTTTCTTCTTCTACCTAATATATGTTACGTGCCCCAAAACCATCTGTCAAGATGTGCGTCCATTCATCTACCTTTCCGACAACTGAGGGCCCATCGTGGGCTGGGTACGAGCCACCAGATGAGCTCTAGGGGTCATGTAGTGCTGACTCCAGGGCACAACGGGTATGGCCTGAGGTATGGGAAGAACCAAAAACTACATAGAGAATAATGAGTAGCAGAATTAGATCTAGTGATACGTAAGAAAGATTAACCTCTTTGTTTTCTGAGCGGCTTGTAGATGAACAGAAACAGTAATTACTTTGAAGTGTATTTTATTTACCACATGTCCTCCTTTCCTCACTTGTATCCCTCTCTGAGGGGAATATGTCAATTATCTATTAACTAAGAGTGGTTGGTTTATACTAGATTCTTAATACAGGAAATATTTATTGAATGAATGAGCAAACTATGCTTATCACAGACTAATCAACACAGGATTTGGTGTTACCATATTATTTCCTATATTCAAAAAACTCACAGTGGAGAAATTTTATTTCTCTAAGAAAAGAATATAATCTTCTGGTTGTACTACACTTTCAGATACCATTAAAGTGACATGTAGTCACTTTCTCATGGACTGTCAGAGCCTCTCAGAGCCACTGCTGATTAGAAAACTCTAGATATTGAAGGCACTGGATTCATTGTGACCGTTTTGCATGTTTTCAGACATCACAGTTTGTGAATTTATTGCTACTATCAAAATTCCTTTAGCTAAAAAAAAAAAATGAGGAATTTTAAAAAAACATTTAACTTTTAGATTAAAGCCACTGAACTGAGCAAAACCACCTTCTTTCTGGTTTTTAACCTTTTCTAAAACTAAATTGGTCTCTTAGTGAATTTTTAAAGGTTAAGAATAGAGTGCTTTCAGACATTTTTGTGGTTTGCTTTTCAGACACAATTGTTCACTTTTATGCTAAGTGCCATTTAGTTTGATAGGTTCCTCACATGTACTAAGAAGCACATAGCCCCTTTCCATCATATAGCTCGTTTTCTCCCAAAAATCTGCATGTGGTAAGCAAACAATAGCACTATTGTTAGTAGTGACTCTCAGAAGGAAATGTTATTATGGAATGTCTTCTTCTGCAGAGAGAATGAGATATCACATGGTAAAGCCAAAGATGTCAAAGGTCAAATAAGTGCCAGCAACCTTTTAGAAGCAGCATCCTAAAGATCATCCACCATAAGATAGGCTGAGATCTTCAGCACGTGAGGATGGGACTGTGGGACTGTGAGATGACTGACAGCCGGCTCGTTCAGGCGGGATGAGCAGGCATGGACTTCTAATTCTCTGACTGGGGGCGAGGAGAGTCCTTACATCTCATAAAGCATAAGGAAGGAATGTTAATGTGGAAACTCCTGAGACAGGAAAGAGGTCTGCTTTGTGCTATCAGAAAAAGCACTCAGAGTTCTTTGTGGTGGCTGGCAGGGTTGCTGTGAGTTTGAGGCCAGTCTAGGCTACTTAATGAGTTCAAGGTCAGTTTGGAGTAGTGAGACCCTGTGTCAGAGGGAAAGGGAGAGGGAAAGAGAAGAGAAAGAGAGGGAGGAAGAGAAGAGAGAGAGAGGAGGAGGAGGAAGAGGGGAAAGAGAGGGAGACAGAGAAGAGGTTCTGACACTAGAGAAATGATTTTGTACTTACATATGTGTGTCTTATTTATTTTGTGAGTGCAGCCTCAGTGCACATCAACTTAGCTACAAATGTCTCAAGTTTATCTTCCTTTATGGCTGCACAGTATTCTATTTTATATATATATATATATATATATATATATATATATATATATATATATATATATATATATACCCACTTTTTCTTTATCCACTCACCAGTTGATGGGCTTTGAGGCTGTTCCCAAGATTTAGTTATTACAAACCATACCTCTGTAAACATGGTCGCACTTATATCACTGTGGTGTTATGCTTTTAATTCTTTCTTGAATCTATCCATCAGGGAAATAGCAGGGTCATGGGGAAAGTGACTCTCTTGATCCTAAAATGTAAAGACTCTTCCCATCCTTACACTACAAAAATCTCTCCCTTACCTTTGGCATTTTGTGCTTTAACATATGATGTCTAATTTTTTCTGATGGAGAAGTCATTCAAGGATAACATTTACTTCTCAGTCATTGCTACATATTTCAAGGTCAAGTGGTCACTCTTGATCCTAGAATATATAAGCTGCCTTCCCTGTTTCTCCTATAGATAAGAGGGAGATAGATATTTTGCAAATGGGAAGGGAAATGGAGTGGGGTAGGGAATAGGACATAAAACAAATTAACATTTCCAACTCCCCACAGTGAGGGTCATCATTATGTACTGAAAATATGTACTCATAAAAACACAATTTTTTACAAGTGTAAACATCAACAAAAATATATGCTACTATGTTCTATTCTACAGCAAAAGGGTTTTTTTGTTTGTTTGTTTGTTTGTTTTAAGAAGGTCACTTAACAGGATTAGTGGGAATGGATCTTCAGCCTTACAATCTCAGCTTTGCTGAATCAATTTTATTTCTAGTCATAGGATAAGTACAATAAAGTCATAACAATAATCTTCAAACACTAGGGCCTGGGTTTCCAAGTTACTTCAGATAAAATGGTAGAGGAATTAACAGGGGATCCCAATGCAATTGGGCCTGCCATCATTTCAAGGTGAATAAAAGGTCACTTTATGCAATACAAGACAGTAAACCTTCCTCCATGCCAAAATGCAGATATTAAAACTTTTCTTCTGAGCCAGGCTATTATAAGAATTCATGAAAAACACTCATGAGATTCATTCTGTCGTGAGAGGCCGGCGCAGACTGTGATCAACAGCAGGTAAAAGGGATTTGGAAGAGGGACTTTTTAATTGCATCTCAATCCAAATTAAGTTTTGATCATAAGATTAAAGGTTACTATCACTACAATACAAAATCAAGATTTTTGATGGTAAGTTACTACTGATAATTTTGATTAACAAAAATAATTTACTCAGTTGTCGTTTAAATTATTGAAAGCATTCTTTGGACTTTTCCCATAATATTAGAATTAGGACATCACTGAGTGAGGAACTGTCATTTTTTTTTTTTTCTGAAATCAGCTGGGGTTTTTTTTTTAGCACTGTATAAAAATAAATATGAAGGAAGCTACTTTAATAGAAGTGCCAAGAGTTAAGAATAAATTTAATAAGAGATCCACAACTATCCCTCCCCAAAGCTTGAAAACAAGCAGAATATGCAAGAAAGGCAAAGAAATTCTGGACTTAAAACCCCTGTGGTAACCAGTGATCAGCCAAAATCAAGAAAGATATCTATGGCAAAATTCACATGATTATGGTAAATAATTCTAACATAAAACCGTTCCATTATTTAGTTAGTATTCTTATTTCTGGGGAAACGGTTAAATCATCTTTGCCAGTTTAATGACTTCAATTTTGGATTTCAATTTAACTATCCTGGTACAGACTGTATCTCTGATCAAGAGTAGAAAACAAAAATGTTCCCTTTTAATAAATATTAGTAAAGTGCATATATATTTCTGTTTTTCAGATGACTGTCAATTTAATCAAAACTTAATGCAAACATTTATTCATCTTTAGTTCTGCATCAAAGACAAAAACTACTTTATTTGATTAACTGGGAGGATGGGGAAGAAGTCTTCCATAAATCTTACTATTCACTTGTAATGCAGACATTAGAAAGAAACAATTTCAAGTAAATTGTCTCAAATTGGAATGGTCAAAACAAAAATGTTAATACCTAAATAGAATTTGGTGTGTTACATAAGCCCATGCAATCATTTAAAATTAACACTAATCACTATGTATTGGAAGTAGTGATAAAATCCAAAATTGTGCCTCATTGTTCTCTTGTGAAGCATGAATAATTTATGACTCAGGTAAGCATTCTATCTCCCCTGTATCTTCCCCAGGATTTTACCAATTTCATTATTCAAACTGTAACTCTTTAGAGCACTTTAGCCATGCTACAACTGAAATGGTACTACGCCTCTGGTGTTATTATTTGTAGTTCTGTCCCTCATACACAGCAGAGCTTGACCAGGCCCTGTGAAACAGAGCACAACTCCAGGCCAGCTTTGAAACCTCAGCGCTTCCCACCGTTTCTGAATCCGGCCTGGTTCCTCTCAATACTCTTCAGTACTCTCCTGAGATTCAAATCTTTTCTCATTCAGAAGTACCTGGTCTCAATCTGTCTATTGTAGAATATTTAAAATATTTTCTTTTATAGCTAAAAATATGTTAATAGCACTTTTTATTTTAGAATAAATGCCTCCATTGATGCCACTTTTATCCATTGTATATGTTCACACATTTATTGAAGCTTTTACTGCTGGTGTTGGAGTAAAAATGTATATTAAAATAGGGCTGGTAAATGTACCATCCCAAATAGGCAGGAGATTGGAGGTTTCCAGAAAAGGAGCACTTTCACTAGTTTTTGAAGGGTTAGTAGAAGTGTTGAGGTTATTATAGACGAGAAAAAGTAAAGACTTCCAATAGGAGAAGGTGAAAATTTATGAAGATGAAGAGCTGTGAAAAAGCAAAAGGAATTCATGGCATGGGCTACTATTGTGTCTCCAGGTACCAGGAAGTCAGTGTGGATTAGAAACTTGGGCTGGCTGTGGGGCATTTGGGACTGGAATGCCGAGCTTACCGTAGAATGAGTGCAGGCTATGTCAGATGGACTGGGGTATGTTGCCATACACAGTGCTGGGCTAATGAGGTCAGTTTTTCCATATTTCTCAAAAGCTAGAAATCTACGTTTTAATGTAATTTCTCAAAATTTTCCCTGTTAGCAAGCACTTCTTAATTGCTGCTATGTCAATAAAGTAACAAAAGTAGTTGGAATAGTGGCCCTGTATCTAGGTCCCAGCTCCTAAAGCCTGTGAATAGACCAGTGTTCATAGCAAAAGGAAATTTTCAGATGAAATTAAGGTTAAAATCTTGAGATGGGGAAAATTGTTCTGGATTATCTGAATGGGACTAGATATAATTTTAGTGTCCTTATAAAAAGGAGGAGGAAGAGATGTGAATACAAAAAGAAAGCAAGCGATGTGGTATGGAAGCAAGAGGTTAAGATGATATAAGAAACAGTTTATGAACTGAGGAATGCAGGCCATCTCTGGGAGGTAGAGAACATAATAAAATGGACTTCCTCCAATCCTCTAGAAAAACAATCCAGCTTTTCTTACACCTTTATTTTAGCTCAGCAAACTGATTTGCATTAATAGTCTCCCAAACTCTAAAGGAAAAAAATCTGTGTTGTGTTAGCTGACTAATTTTGAGGTAGTTTGCTAAGGCAGCCATAGGAAACTAACATTATCTTCTGATTGAGTCAGCCCCTGAGTTATCAGTTTTCATTCTGCTTTCAGGGCTTGGTTTAGAGTTGGGAATGCGTGGAGAATGGCTGAAACTAGACTAACAAACCCACACTAATCTCCTATGCTATTTCCAATACTTTTTTTTTCAAAAAATATGGTTTATATGTCATTATACTCTGTTATTGTCAGTCTCTTGGAGACAGGTACTCTATGGTACATATAGAGGTACTCTTATATTCTTTGCATTTCCTTTGGTGAGCAGAGATCTGGCAAATAACGCCAGGTTGTTAATAAATGAATGAAATGTAATGTAGAAGGGAAATCTGCAGTCAAATTTCCAAGTGCTTCTTATTGCCATATCATGAAATTTAAAGTTTATTTTGAAGAAAATAGGGAACAAATAAAATATTTTAATCATAAAAGGTACACTGGTAGTTTTTCTTCTTAGACATTGATAGTTTAGAAAGGCATAACCAGTAGATTGATTGGGAAGCTGTTGTAGCAATTTAATAATCAGTTAAATTAGAACTTGCTCAGGGGGAATGAAAATCTAAAGAAGACTGGGATTTGAATTGGTAAGACTTGGAAATTGACTCAATATTGGGAGAAGACAAGGAAAAGTCTAGAATAACTCTTAAATTTGTAGTGGGCCAAGGTAGATTGAAAAAAAAGGGAAATTTGAGAAAGATTAGTTCAAATTTTACAAGTTGAGTTTGTAATTCTGGTGGGATATCAAATGTTCCCTTGATTATATCGTTTTGAATTTAGCAGGACAGTTCAGAGTAGATTATAAATTTTTATCAACAATAATTATAATTGAAACTATGGATTTTGATGATGTCACACAGTGTGCTTAGATCATGAAGACAAAAGAAGAGGAAAGATGATCTCCACGTCCCTAATATTTCTCTCAAATTTCCATACTGTGTCAGGCAGTATTCATCACAGGAACAGATTTAATATATACATTTACAAGGTAGGTTTTACAAGACCATGTGCAGAGTTAGATGTAGAAGTATGTAAAAGTTCCACCTGAGTGCTAGACATCTGAAAGTACCAGTAAAAGCTGAAAGTCTGGAGTGAGTCTGTGTCAGGAAGCCCAGGGGCCTGTGCTGAAAGGCTGAAGAATCTATGCTGAAAGCCTGGACGTGGACATCCAAAGGCAGTGGCTGGAAGACCACAACTCCTCTAAAAAAATAATGCGTGTCTTTCTTTCCCTTTTTATTCCATTCAGGCTACAAGTCTATTCGTTGGTGTCTTCCACAACTAAAGTGAGTCTTCCCTCTTCAGTAAGTCTATCATCTATACCCAGAACTATATACAAAACTATTCAACCTGGCATTTCTTATTCAAGTTGATACTATAGTTAATGATCACACCTTCTAAATGAGGTCATTCTCCTGATCTGGCTGAAGTCCCACTGTTTCCATGGAGCCCTTCCTATTGCTGAAACACATTCCTGCATTAGAGTCTTTAGAATTTTCCTATCTTCTGGAGTACTTTCATGGTTCCTATGTGCTAAACTTGTCTTCTCTAGTGAAGTCCTTGAGACCAGAGATTTTGCTTTGTACCCTTTGTTTCCCAGCATAGAGAGTAGAGCACACAGTAGTTATTTGAGAAGTTAATTAGTATGGCAGAAAGTTTCTGAGTCAGGACATTTCATTTTTAACTCAAAATTTGTCCCCTTGGACTGAATCTCTTTCTCAACTGAGGAGCCTGAATTCATAGTCACTCAGACCTCTTTCAACTTCTGTTATCTCATGTGAGCTGATACTAATTATTTATTTACTTGTCCAGAAGCAATAAAACTGCATATCATGTACTTCATATTTCTTTGATTCTAAAATTCTATCCTATTCTGTCATGTGCATCATATTTAATAGGATAAAAACTATTTAATGTTGTATATGTACATGTATATACTCCCCATAATAAATATAACCATTAGATATTGTAAACTAATATATATGTACTAATGAACATTTAAAAATTAAAATTTACACTTTAAAATGAAGATTAATGGTGGAAGCACATCCAGAGAGCACTGAAGGACAAGTTAAGATCAAACCTAGATATTTAATAAGTATTTTTTAAATTTATTCATTCATTAAGCAAATGTTTATTAAGCATCTGTTATATATCAGGCACTGTTTCAGGTTTATAGGACACAGTCATATGTAAGATAGGCAAGATCTGGGCCAAGGATTTACCTTGCATCTGTTTTACAAGTGCAAGGACCCAGGTTTGATTCCCGGTAACCACATACAATATTGGCTGTGGAGACTCATGCCCAGCAGCAATCAGTACCATATACCACAGTGCCAGGTGTGGTGACTCACGCCTGTAATCCCAGCACTCGGGAGGAAGAGGCAGGAGAATTGCTGTGATGTGAGTTTGAGGCTGAGCTCAGGGCCAGCCTGAACCACAAAAGCAAGACCTTGTCTCAAAACAAACAAACAAACAAAAAACAAAACAAAACAAAACAAAAAAGATAGGCAAGATCTTTGCTCTGTTGGAGTTTATGTCATAGGAAAATGGATTAAATAAATGTATTATATAATTTCAAGAGTCAGTAATATTATGATTAAAACTAAAGCATGGAGCTGTAGTTTGGATATGGTGTTTTTCCAAAATGTGAATCTGCTAAAAGCTTATTTTTCATTGTGGCAGTGTTGAGATGGTGAAAAGTTTAAGAAGTAGGGCCTTGTAGAAGGCAATTAGGTCATGTAGGCTTCATCTTCATAAACTGATGAATGCTGTTCCCAAAAGTGGGTTATGCATGGTGGGCCCTGATTAGTTCCTGTGAGTATGAGTCATACGTGAGTCTCATACCTATCCGTTAGTGCTCTCTGGATGTGCTCCCACCATCATGATACCATCATCTTCAGACCCTCACTGGAGCCAGGCATATACGGGCACTGTGTTCTTGAAGGTGCAGAGTTGCTTGCTAAATATATATCTTTTTGTTATAAGATAACTAGTCTTAGCTAGGTGTGGTAACACTTACTCAGTTATTCTAGAGGCTGAGATATTATGATTTTGAATTTGAGGCCAGCCTAACACACTAAAGCCACATTTCAAAAAGGAAGAATAGATGAATTAAAAAATACTCAGCTTCAAGTATTTTGTAATAACAACACAAAACAGACTAAAATATAAGAAAAGAAATGCAGTGTCCTTGGGATGGTTTTAGATGAGGTAGTCATTTTAATTTTAGCTTCATATGCAAAGATATGAACATTCATACAGAACTAAACATGGACATAGATAACAATAAACACGATGCAGGTATAGAGACACAGGTAAATATGACTGTAAAATTTCTGAGTGTAGCACTATGTGGCACATACTAAGCTAAGGTGGGTCATACTCTGTTTTATCTTACCTTCATAACAATAGTTTTAAACAAGTATCATAACATCTTATAAATGGAAAAAATTGGATTTCAGGGGCTCTGGTTAAATTATTAAAATTACTTAGGTGTAGTGTCAATACTTGAAAACCACAAGTACTATATTCATGTACAATCTGTATAAATGACAATGTTATGTTGACTATTTTTGCACAAAATATTCTAACGTACAATAGGAAGGTAAGCCATCATGTATTCTGATTGCCAAAAAAGGAAATGTATTTTCATTTAAAATATATCCTAAAATTCAGAGGTATTTTGTGTATTTATAAATTGTGGTAGAAGCTTACACAGTTGTAGGGCCAAATAATTGAATATGAAGAGACCTCTAATAATAATATTATTATTTTTAAAAGCAAATTTGTAGAAAGAATGGTTGGACCTTTTATATGCTTCCATATATATAGTATAACTCTAAAAGGATACAAAAACTGGTAGTGGTTACCAACAACTGTTGATATAAGCACAGATGAGTAGTTGGAAATTTGCTTTACATTGAATATACAGTTCAAAACTATGAAAGACTTTATGTATACATGTATTATGCATTAAAATAAAGTTAATTTTTTAATCTAAAAAATAGGATAATTAGGGTGAACAGGACATCCAAATTGCTGACAAATATAATCTTTGGAAAACAGATCTTTCTCTTTACAAAATATACAAAATGTTTCTGCAAGAACTTTCATTAATGCATAATACTGGAAATCAGTATTATAATAAGCTTGGCCTTCTCCATAATTGTTGAACCATGACTTCTATAAACAAATAAATGGACAACTGAAGAATATTTATCGAGTAGAAAATGAGCATATGAATGATCTGAACACTATAGTTAAAAGCAGTAATTTTTCAGCATATATGGAAAGAATAATCCACTCCCCAAACCTGTTTGAAGATATACTGGAATAAAAATTCAGATATTTTTTCAAATCCTTATTATATTTTCTCTTGAAACTTTCAAATCTCTGAGAACCTATGAAGTAACATATTAATGAGTGGAAAGAAATACATGAAAATATAAGAAATTTCTTTACACAAAGTCACAAGAATGGCTAATGTCACCATTACCTTGTTATTTATTTTAAATATAAAACACAGTAAATACTAGTCATTTGCCTCTTTGAGTCATGAAATGTAAATTTTTAGATGTAATAAGTGTGTCATCTAAAGATGTTTTTCCTAATTCAAATTCATGCTGCTACATTGAAATAGGAGGTGGAGTCCAGGGTACAACCTTAGTATAATCAGCTGGAAATCAGACCTGTTATTAACCATCTTTGGGTATAACCACTTGCTATTAAATATAATTGCAGCTGGAAAGCATTTATCTGGCAACAAAAAGCTTTTTACATGTTATATGTGTCAGATTTGTGTAGTTAGGCAGATGTATAATTAACTCTTTTTTATAACAAGCTTTGGGGAAGCAGTAGGAGTATAGGTAATGAAATCATGACAGGTGAATGCTCTGTATTATTTTGTAGGCCAGGTAGTTACTAGGATGAGGAAAGTACTAGGTCAATATAAAACAGAAATTCACCATTACTTTTAATTTTGAGATTTTTGAAATAAATAACAGATTGACACACACAACTTCGCATCTATGGAAATATCATTTCTTTATTCCAGAAACTGTTCACAAAGATGCCATTCCATTTCTTCCTTTTCTTGGTATAGCAAGTAGACCATTAGGATGTCTGCCTAGAGTGGGATACACACTCAGAGCAAAAGTGTTGCAGCATAAAGCTAATTTAATTGAAACTCTTAGATTATACCATCTTACCATTCTGCTACAACCAAACAACTCAGATACTGTTCAATCTTTGGGGTTTTTTTTTTTTTTTTTTGAGACAGGGTCTTGCTTTGTAGTTCTCTGTAGCCATCTCCTGCTTCTGCTTCCCAAGTGTGGGATTACAGTCATGAACCACCACACCCAACACTGAGGTATGTGGTGCTGATTGCTAGTGGGCGTGAGTTACCACACCCGGCATTGTTGTATGTGGTTACTGGGATGGAACCCCAGACCTTGTGCTTGCAAAGTAGGCGCCAGAACCCGGGCTAAATCCCCAGTTCCTCTTTTGCTGTTTTTTGTGAATTATTAAATGGAAATTCTGATGTCTTGTTCACCTAATGGTATTCATTTTGTTTTCAAGAGGTTTTATTTATCTCTAATAACTATACACCACATTGGAAGATTTTTAAAAAACACGTACAAGTTGGATCAAGAAAACCCAAGGGATTTATGTGAGTCACTAACAAATGGTTAGGATAAGAGTAAAAGAAACTTCATCTGGAATATTAAAAAAATACAACAAAATTTCCATTGAAGTGATTTCAGGACAGAGAGGAAACATTGGAAAACATCTCCTTTAATAAGAGAGAGATTAAGACAGAATAACAGAAGTATAAAATTCTATTCTTTGGAATTAGAACTATAAAGCATCCATGATTACAGAGCTGTATTAGTCATATATACAGATGATATGTTTGAGACAAGAAAACTACTGCTTGAACGTAATATCTGTGGGCCAGGGAGTTAGCTCAGTGGTTCCGGAGCCACCTGTCTTGCAAGCGCAAGGGCCTGGATTCAATCCCTGGTTAACCACATACAATACTGGGTGTGGAGACTCACGCCCAGCAGCAATCAGTATTACATACCACAGTGCCGGGCCTGGCGGCTCAGGCCTGTAATTCCAGCACTCAGGAGGCAGAGGTAGGAGGATTGCTGTGATGTGAGTTTGAGGCTGAGCTCAGGGCCAGCCTGAACTACAAAGCAAGACCCTGTCTGAAAAAAAAAAAAGAAAATAATATCTACAACCATTTATGATCTACAGGTGATCTCAGCTATGATTATGCAACTGAATCTTTTGACCCTATTTCCTTTGAAGCCCTGAAGAAGTGTACACTAATGATCAAGAAATTCCTTTTTCCTTCCCATTTCAATGTAATGTGCAATGTTAAGATATCTTTATACAAAGAAGGCTTGTTTGAAACAAAATTACATACAAAGAGGAACAACCAATTTGGCCCCATCATTGACCTTTTGTGCTGCTCTATCATCACTGACTGAATAGATGTTACCACACTTCTACATGATGATCACATATGAATGATGGGAAGAATGTAAAAGGGATATGAGTAATGTCATTTTCTTCTGAGCACTGGAGAAAAAATATGTATTTGCTCAGAGCACATATTCACAAACTTAGAAATATTAAGAATATACACTCCCAAACTGGGGGTGAGTAGTAGAATTTGACCAATTCCCCAATACATGGGAAAGACTATAGTTACAGGCAATTAGAAGGAGAAGCACTTCACATAGCCAAGACTTAGACTGTGGAAACTTAAGCATAGTGATGGCCTAGGAAACATGGCAACATTGAGAGGATTGGACCTAGCCCTGACTTGGAGCAAGAGTTTAAAAGCTAAATAAAAAATCCCTTAACTTTTAAATTTATTACAAAAGCACCTTAATTGACCAAAGGTCACATAGTCATACGGATACTCTTAAGAAAACTAGCAGCGAGAGAAGAAAACAACATACGAATACTGAGGGACAACAGTATAAATTCCTATACTAAGATCACCTATTTCAACATTAGAAAGTTCTGACTCAAAAAAAAAAAAAAAAAGAAAGAAAGAAAAGAAAAGAAAATTCTGACTCAGGCACTCTAACGGTAGGAACACGTGATAGTTGACAATGGCAAAGAAAGCAGAAATTAAAAACAGTCAGAAGTTAAAGGACATGCATAATTATTTACTTGAAATTGAGTCAGTTACCCCAGTAATAAAAAACTTCATTAAAATATTTAATACTTTATTTTATCTCTAGTAATTTTGTTCCTATGACAGAAACTTATATGAAACTTACATGATTCTACTCAAAAGAATAGCTTGAAAATTTTCTAAAGGAAAGACTGATTTTACTGAACAATTTTAGATGTTAGTCTTTTTTTCTTAGTTTCCCAGTATAACATGTCATTATAGTTACACAAGAAATGCATAACATTTGCTTCAAGAGAACTGAATGAAGAGTATTGTATGACTATAATATCTTTCTTGTAACACTGTAATCATGTCTTTTCAGGGAAATATGAAAATTTTAAGTAAAAATGTTTAAAGGCATGTAAAGAAAATGTCTACTTTAAAATCAGGCACATTTCTTGCAAACACAGTTCTCTTCTCATTGATTTCATATCATACAAACTGGTTTAAGTGAGCATATAAAAATGGAAATTGCCTAAGGCTGAACACAATCCTGATATAGCAGTCATACTTTTGTGCCTTTCTGTATTAACCATGAACCCAGAGAAATTGAAAGGGCTAAAATCTACAGAGTTTTGTGTTTGTACCTTAGGCTACCAGATCTATTTCTAAACATGGCTGGAGAAACAAATGAAAATGGTGTCACGGTGTGAGAATCTGAGTTCCTTTTTGGGACCAAATTTTATGATACTAAAACTGTCAGGAAATTATAATCACAATTAATCTATATTGAGCACTCGTTACTACTCTGAGCTATTTCTATAAATTAAACTGTTGTTTAAAGTCCTATTAGGCAGCACTATTAGTATTCCTATTCTAAATATGATACAACTATGGCTGACAAGTTGAGCAACCTGACCAGGATCGCAAATCTAGAAAGCCCATGGCCCATGATTATAATCCCAGCACTCAAGAGTCTGAAGGAGGAGGCTTGCTGCAAATTTGAGGCCAGCCTGGGTTACATAGTGAGTTAGAGGCTAGCTTGAGCTACAAACAACCCATCCAAACCAAACCAAAAAAGTAAAGCACAGCAAAACAAAACAAACAAACAACAACAAAACAAAGCTGTAAATCAGAAACTAAAGTCCATTAGAATCTTTGATACCCAGTTGAAGTTTCCTTTTTTATTGATTAATTATTATACCTTTCAGTCAACAAATAGAATTTTTTTAAATTGAAGTGTTATAGTTACGTAGTACCGGCAATGTCCTTCACTGTCCAGTGTTATGAAAGAAGTAGGATTTCAAAATAGAACCATCAACCTACAGCCTTCTTGTTGATAATCAGAAATATATTGATAATAGGCACCTTTAATATTAAGAGAATCTATGTATACTCTTGAGAAGGCAAATATGGCCATGTAATATACTTTGTGGTCTTTTTCATTATGTTATTCTGAATTCTTCTGGTTGCAAAAAATAGAATCCAATTCAACTAATTTAAGGTAATGCAATTTAAAATGTTACTATTACAGTTTTACTACCACCTTAAAATAAATCTAGATGTAAGTGCTAAAACAGTGTAATGTATTTATCATTCATCTCCCAGCTTAGCTTTCTTCCATATTGCCTTACTACCACCTTAAAATAAATCTAGATATAGGTGCTAAAACATCGTAACGTATTTATCATTCATCTCCCAGCTTACTCCCATATTTCCTTCTTTCTCAAGGCAACTTCAAGTGGTAACAAAATGGCTGTCAGCAGTCTAACTTTTTCCCAGTGGTTCATGGATATGACAGGTCTGCTTAAGCCTCAGGCCTACCCTTGAACTAGTCTCTACAGCCAGGGCACTCTTTACTCTCAACTATTATGTATGAGCCATTTGTCCAAGAGGATATTTCAGTCCTAGCTGAAAGCCTGATGTGAACCAGTGGGAAGGGTGGTTCTCCAAAGAGTTGACTGACCCCAATATAAGGAAATAGATACCAACAGGGGGAAACTATAGATGTTCATTATATCCACGCCGGCATGCAGAAGAATAAAGTGATCAAGGAGATCTAAGATTCTTGATTAAAATAACTTCTCTATATTAAACTTATCTGTGATGAGTTAAATAAGGCAAGTGTGAGGCAAAGGATATTAACAAGGTTTCAGTGAGTCACATCAGTGCAGCTTTAGCAGGGGCAAATTCAGTGACTGTGGCCATCAGAAAAGATGTGGCTGTTTGGGAAAAAGCAGCTATGAGAGACCTTTGGAGATACGTATGTCAAATTCTGGATGTCTGAGAATCTCTGGAGGACATGACCCTGTCATTAGCACACACACATGATGGGATTACTTGTATAACCATAAATCAGCCACACATATGCAGTATGGTCATACAAGGTCTCACGAAGTCATTTTAAGTATGACTCAGTATGTGATAACAGGCACCAGAACTGCTGGGAAAATAAAGAAGCTTTGCTGTTGCTGCTTGTTGCCCCACACACCTTCTTTCCTTTGGGAACCTCCACCTGAAAAAACACCTCTTCAGGCCCTTGATTCTGACAGCAACCTTTAGCACAGAGGGTAGAAGCACTGTTACCAAATCACTTTGTCACACCACATTCTAGGAATGGACTTCACATATGTAATGGTTGTTGTAAAAGTAACAGCAAGTCATATACACATGAGTTTGTAGCTTTGCAAATCTATTGAGAACAATGCAGTCATTGGTAATAGCTCTAAAAGCCAAAAATACTGAATGGAGATAAAGTATCAAAGAGTTTAATATTCTCTTGCACATCCAAATTATTTTCATTGATTTTGTCATGCTGCATAAGTTTCTATTCATTAAAAATTATAGTTACCTAGTTCAGACAGTTTTTCATTTAAGACAGTTAAGTGGTAACTTCACTTATT
Organism: Petromus typicus; assembly: GCA_004026965.1. Taxonomy (NCBI): domain Eukaryota; kingdom Metazoa; phylum Chordata; class Mammalia; order Rodentia; family Petromuridae; genus Petromus; species Petromus typicus. The sequence continues at coordinate 86,644 of PVIR01003557.1, forward strand.
AATCAGTGCGTGAAAAGTTAGAACCTAATTTCCCACTGAAAAATGATTATAAAAATGGGCTGGCTTCTAAGACTAGCCCTTGAGTATTAATCAAGTAATTTGGATGTGTTTAGCATAGTGCTTAGCATATTTTAAACACTTCCTAGATCATATGTGTTATTATTAGTTATGATATAATATAAGCAAAATAATCAAAATGGCTTTTAAATAAAAAATGATAAGCTAATGGACCCTTACAAATGACAGGAATACTCAGTAAAGTGCTATAAATAGTTATCTTTGATATTACTTTAAAGAAGATATTTCAGTTTAAAGATTATTGTTACTAAAGAAGAAATTAGGAAAATATTTTAATATCTGTCAGAATAGAATATTATTTATTATAATTTATGGGATTCTATATAAGTGCAAAATTGAATCAGATATTGTTAGTATTGCTTGATCCATATAAATGGGAATAATACTTAATGAACTGCTTTTCTCTTTCCACATGCTTTGATCCGAATGCAATTCTGCTTACAAACTGAGGACACAGTTTAGTTCTATTGCCAAAAAAAGAACTGTAATAGGAACACATTATAATTGAGCTTACATCTTAATTATTTACACCCTTCTCTTTGCAACCTTAATATTCTATGCCCTGGTGCTGTTTTGCAGACAAAATTTCACCAACGTTTAGTAAGGCAGATATTCTATTGACATAGATGACAAGTTCTTTTAGTAACATGCATAATTTCTCTTAAAAATTAACTTCATTTATGTATTAATTCCACAGAAGTCTTATAGAAAGCTCTGATGCTAATTTTAATTTTTAAATATTATGTACATTTCAGAGATTTCTAACTCCTATAACTTTTCTGACCACTTGTTTATAAGGACACCTTTGGGGAAGATTTTCAAATCAAGTATCTGTCTAAGAAATAAATGTAGAGAATTATGGGTATCAAAAATCCAGTGACTTGGTATCAATAAGACTATCTCATT
>PVIR01003558.1:0-72198 GCA_004026965.1 Petromus typicus
TTCTGTATTTGATTCCACTGAGACCAGTAAATAAATGTTAATAGTCACATTGAGCTCAGTTAGGCTACTTCCTTCAGTTAAATTACCTATTTTGATTGCAGTATTGCCAGCCAGCCATTTTCTTGTTGACATTTTTATTGAATGATTGTGTAAGAAATGTGTATATCTCCACATACTGTTTTGACCCTTCACTCATCCTCCTTATTTGGCACTTGTTTTACCTGCAATATCTTTTTCCCCAGGCTTATATCCTCTCTCTATTGATGAATGTCCTCTTATTCTACTATAAAAGATGTCAGCTTAAGTCCTTCAGGGATCTAGCTGCAGGACATCTCCTTTCCCTTTCCATGTAATACAACCCAAGAGAATGAGAAGGCTCCTTGGTGATGGAGAGCTGTATCTTCTTTCTTTGAAACAATATTGCAGCATTCTTGGAGGATGTGGAGAACAAAATAAGTGAGGTGTGAAATGTACCAATAGGGATTTTTTTTAATGTTTGAAATCAATAAAGGATTGCTCATCAAAAAACCTGTGTACTCTGTGAACATCAAGTGTCCACTAAGTAAAGTGCACCAGTAACATCAACATGGGAGACCTGCTTTTCATGCCCACAGTTTCCAACTACATATCTGCCTAATTTGATGGCCTTGTAGTCATGCTCAAAAATTCAAATTCCTCCTCTGACCTTATCAAGTGTTTATTCCTAGGAAATATTCACATCATATTTGTCATGTAGTATATGGCAATATGAGGATGCAAGGATGAGCACACTGGAGATATATTTGGTGGCAGAGTCTCATGGACAGACAGCAGAGAGTGGGTCAGGGTCAGCGTTGAGAGCTGACACTCCAGCCTAAAGACCCGTTTCAGGATCCAGGGGGAGATGTGCCTTCTGCAGCTTGATACACAAATTCTCCTCTCTGAACAACGACAACAACAAAGATAGATCTTGGTGAATATGAAACAGAAATGAGCTTTTCAAGTATTTACCATAGGCTAGATATTTTATAAATGCTTAATACGCATTAACTCATCTAATCTTTACAGTCTCTCTGTTTAGAAGACATCATTGTCTCTGTTTTCAGTTTGGAAAGATAATCTGAAACTCAAGGAAGCTAACAATTTGCTTAAAATCATTAACAATGTCTTATACTATTAGTGCCATTGGCATTCCAAGTTAGGCAGTTTCCACTACATATTTTTACCATTATGGGATCCATTTTCTATTTCTAGATAACATTTATAAACCTGTGGTTGCTAACTTCTAGCACTGTCATGAGTATAATCACCAGAGTAGTGAAAGGAGAATATCTCTGATGGAAACTCAAGGAATATTCCATTTATAGACCTTCTCTGGGGCCCACCTTCTTTTTTGTCAATCCAGGGCTTCTACTTGTCTATAGAACAGGCCCGAGATTGGGAAATTTCTTCTCCATCCTATATACCTTATAAACCAAGCCAAGAGCTGCATTTTCAGGCCTGTCTTCTGAGCAGGCAAATAGACTTGGGTTTGACAGTTACTGGAATTTTCTGCTTCATCCTACTTCCTCATATATCCTTCTCCAGCCACCTGCAAACAGTGAATGTAACCATGCTCACATTTCTATCTCTGAGCCACTTTATTTTTCCCTAAGTTCAACTCCCAGTGTTCATCTCTTTGGGCAAAAAATATTTCTTGCCTCTTCTGCAAGACCTTTTCACCTTTTTCCGAGAGCCATTTTAGATGAAGTCCTATTTAACCTATTGCCATCCCCTTCTCATTATAAATCATCATGATTACTAGTATGCATAAGCAATTCTTGTGCAGATGCTACTGAAAGCAAATTTTATCTGTTTCTCTAATTTTATTGTAAAATTATCAGCAGACGTGGGGTGTTCTATTTTATCAAAGGTTCAAGTTACTTGAAATATATAACATGTACCATGTATGCATGGCCAATTGTCTAGAATTAAAAATCAATAGCCTCAAACCTAAGCTGTACTAAAAAAATTTAATCTTTTGTTAATGATTCAGAGAGCACTTTAGGGTTTTTCAGTGTCTCAAGGTTATCGTTATCATTGTGCTACTATGTAGGCAAGTAATAAAGGTTTCTAGTCCACAGTCTGATCTGACTGATCAGCTTTTATTTCATTTCTTTGGATCATCTTACCTCTTCATTACATAGTGAGACCCTAGAAAGCTAGAATCATGCTTTCTATTTATTTTGCACTTCATAAAGGACTTTGCACAACTAGGTTCAAAATTCATATTTTTATGATCTAGACTAGAGGTTAGAGATCACAGGGAGACTCACTTTAATTTCCTATCCTCCTCCCGTAACTAGATGAAATACAAGCACTGACCACTTTACTCCCTTTTTCTAAGGACTCGTGATCCTCTGAGCACACCTCCCTTGTTATGGCAGATAATAGAATCTATACTATTGCACTAATCACCAGTTACCTTCCTACCAGCATGGGGAATGATTACATGTCTTTTACATGAGATGAAGCCTAGAGTACAGCTTGCTTGGGTGGTGACATGTGAATGGAAGCGATATTCTGATGCTCTACTCTCACTCTCTCCTCCCCTGAAATTCATTATTGATGTGGAGTTGCCACGAGGTTGAAGCAGCTAAGGCAGTACACCAACTGGGAAACACTGGCCTTCTGAAGGTCCCAAGCCAAAGGATAGCAGTGCATGAGTGCCAAGTATAAAGACTTGTGCAAAACCATCTAGACTTTGTATTTGTGATTTTTTTTCACTCATCACTTATAAATTGATGCAGCATTTATGTTATAAATGTCTTATGGTGTGCTTCTCTCCCTAACAGTACATTCCTTTGGGTTAGGGACCATGTATAAAGCATTCTTTTAATTATGATATCTTATCATAGGGTTGTCAGGCAGTATTTTTGAAATGAATGAATAAATGAAAAATCAATAATCTTTATTTCGAATGGAAAAGTGATAGTGTTGTCCCCTGGAAATGTCTTCACTCTACTGTTTACAATAAGCTTTTTGCCTAGAGAAAATAGAACCCTAGAAGAATTGTTTGTCTAATTTTTTTCTTAAGGCTGCCAAGGAAATGTAAGTTGATCCTGGACAGAGGAAACCTACACTAAATCCAAAATGTTTCCTCTGTCCCATCTTGATTTACCTTGTGCATCCTTCATCTTTTTTGCTTTTTGTTTCATTTTGGGGGGTATTGGGATCAAACTAGTGCCCTTGTGCTTCCAAGTTAGGTGCAATACCCCTTGAGCTAAATCCCCAGCCTTACCTTCATCTTTTTTTTTTTCCAAAGCGATACTTCTTCTCATTTTCCAAGCTTTAATTTGTGCTCTTATTTAGATTATTTTCCTCTGGTAGTAGCTAAAAGGCAACACTGAAGCATGAGAAACAGATGCAGAAAGATAATCTGGTGCACTGAGAACGCTGTGGGATGAGGAATCTGATAAACATGCACTCGGGTTTCAAGCCTGCTTTGTGCTTATATGAAGGTGGGAATTAAATTTTCTTTGAGAATTTTTCATTAAACACACATACATACACTTACTATCAGCTAAATTGCAGTATACATATATGTCACATTTTTCTAATAATTTCAGCTTTTATGTATTTTTCTCAGAATTCTTGTCCATTTCTGTGGTTTTTTAAATTGAAATCTTTATTGGTACATTACATATACACATCATGATTGCACTCCATCATGGGGATTTGTACCAGTATAAGACACAACTTAATTCTCATTTTTTCCCATAGCCCTACCCACCCTACCACCCCCCCTAAAATTTGTTTCCTTTCTTTTTTGTTATAATCTCATTATTTTCCCCCTCCATCCTATTATACTTTGAGTATTTTCTATTTCATATTATATAACATACAATTCTAGAACTCATTTACATCTTTATTTTCTCATACCAGAGAAAAGATGTGATATGTACCTATCTGTGACCTATTTACTTCACTTATGAGGATATCCTCAAGGTATGTCCATTTAAGTAGAAATGATTCAAACTTATCATTTTTTATGGCAGAGTAATACTTCATTCTGTAGAAGAACCACAGCTTTTTTATCCAGTCTCCTGTTGATGGACCTTTGGGCTGTTTCCAAGACGTAGTAATCACAAACTGAGGTGCTATAAACATGGGTGCACATATGTCACTGCGATATGAGTCTTTTAATTCTTGTGTGTATATACCTAGCAGAGCAATGGCTGGGTCAAATGGGACCTCCAATCCTAGCTTTTTGAGGAATCTCCAGACTGATCTCCACAGGGGTTGTATGAGTCTACAGTCCCACCAACAATGGAGAAGGGTTCCTTGTTTTCTGTAGCCTCACCAACATTTGTTGCTGGCTAATCCTGAAATGGCAGCCATTCTATGTGGAGTGAGATGAAATCTCAGTGTTGTTTTCATCTGCATCTCTCAAGTGACTAATGATGTTGAGTATTTCTTCATATGCTTCTTGGCTGCTCTTACTTTTTCCTGTGAAAAATATCTGTTCATTTCAGGTGTCTGTTTTTGAATTGGGTCTTTAAATTTGGGTGGATTGATTTTTTTGAGCTCTTTATATATTCTAGATAGTAACCCTTTGTCTGAGGAACAGCTGGTAAAGATTTTTTTCCCACATTGTTGGTTGCCTGTTTGCTCTGTTGGTGGTTTCCTTTGCTGTGCAAAAGGTTTTTAAAAGAATGAGATCCCCTTTGTTGATTTCTTCTGCTAATTCCTGTGCTATGGAGGTTTTGTTCAAGAAGTCTTTCCCTAAACCAATGTCTTCCAGAGTTTTACCTAACCTGTTTTGCAGCAGGTTTAGGGTATCTGTTTTAATATTTAGGTCTCTTGTGCATTTCTTAGAGTAATCAAGTGCTTTGTTCCTTCTTAATAAATCTCTAGTGGTAAAATTTTGGGGTCAAATATACATTTAGTTTTACCAAAACAACTGCCATTTTTTTCAAAAGTGGTTTATCTTACAGTTCTATCAAAAATGAATTCCAGGGCCGGGGATATAGCTCAGTGGTTCCTGCACCTGTCTTACAAGTGCAAGGACCCGGGTTCGATCCCCGGTAACCACATAACAATACTGGGCATGGAGACTCACGGCCAGCAGCAACCAATACCACATACCACAGTGACGGGCATGGTGGCTCATGCCTGTCATCCCAGCACTCGGGAGGCAGAGGCAGGAGGATTGCTGTGATGTGAGTTTGAAGCTGAGCTCAGGGCCAGCCTGAACCACAAAGTGAGACCCTGTCTCAAAAAACCTTTAAAAAAAAAAAGAATTCCAATTACTCCATGTTTTCATCCACACTTGTTACCAACAGTGTCACTGTATTCATTTAGTGGATTAACCATTGTCATTCATTGTTTTAATTTGCATTTTCCTTATGACTCACCCTGCTGAGCAGTTTTCCTCCTTGGCATTGAGTGTTTTCATTTGAATACTGTCTGCTTGTCTTATCTCTAGAGGTGAGTTAGCAAAATATTTCCAAGTCTGTCCCACAATTTGTGTCTCTTAGTCTGGATATCTTAGATCCTAAGAGAAGAATGCTTCTGCTAGAAGATACACTCATGTTTCTGTTCAAACTTGCATGTGATGCAGCCAGCAAGGCCTGTTGGGATCCTCAGGCCCACAGCTCAATAAGCGAAGGGAGCTCCCTGTCAGCTAAACTGATATTGATGCTACTGCAAGGGATACATGGATGAATGTCTTCATAGTTCCACAACCTATGAAAAGAGTTTATACAAAATAACAAAAATATAAAAACAGTAAAGGCTCATACTTTTCTGTAAAAACTCTGGGGTCATCCCACCTGACAGAGAACCACTCCTACTTGTGGCACTTTATGAGAACAAAGGGAATATGGGGTGGAGAGCGGAAAAAGTAGTTGTAAATACTAGCTAGAACTATATGACCAATGTTATAAAGAAGAACTAATAGTTCTATTGTCTTCCTTATTTTTATATCAGTAAATACATGAAAATACTGAGGACTTAAATATGCTTTTCAATTTCCTCAAAGGAATGCTAATGTTAGTTAACCTATGTCTCAATATTTAAGTGTAAGAATGCTCAATGAAAAGAGGCATGACTGTCACCTAAGAATAGCACAGAAAATTTATATCTATTTTGGAAGAGAGTTAATGAAGAAGTAGGAAACATGAGTTGTGTATGGATGCCCATTGACACTGAGTAGACAGTGAAGACTTGTTACTGAATGAATTTAGTTAAACTGGAACTGAGAGTCTGAGACAGTGCTTCCCTGTGTATATTTGATTTAGGATTATTCATCTACCTGTGTACAGGATTTAGAAAGTAGAAATGAAGAAGCGGTGATTTTACATTCTGGTGTGTATTAAGCAACACTAAGAAATATGGTGCTCATGTAAATGTCTATGGATCCAGTAGCTCACTAAGCCAAAGTGAGCAGTACTTAAACCCACAACTCCTGAGCACCCCCAGATTTTCCTCCTCAGAGTCTCCACCTCCTAGTCCATTCCTTAGCCCTTGTCAAAAGCCACTTGCTCCTCCTAAAGGCCCCTGGCCTCGCTGATGCTGAAACTAATAATAGATAGAGGTTTCAATCTGTCCTCCCGTGTGCCGCTTCTCTTTGGATCTCCACTTCCTGTTTACTGCTCTTTCCTAACTGCCGGCCCAATTTACCTCACAGCTCCCCCTATCATCAGTGTACAACTGATTCTCCAGAAACATGCTATTAATAATGTAAAGATTGAACTAATTCAGTGGTCTGTGAAAGGACCATTTTATGGTCAGAAAGAGACATCACAAGTCTCTGATGTCATTTTATCATTTGCAAAGTGAGGATGCATTTTATGCACTGTAGTATCCACCCTGAATAAAGAATACATGTTGAAGGAAAGAGTCAGAGAAGGGGCGATGGTGTGGTTCAGTAGCTGATGTCTTGTTCTACAGACGGGAGGCACAGAGCAAGTGAGAAGTTCACTAGAAAGCACTGACAACTGGCCTGGATAAGACGAAATGCAGATGTCAAGCCAGTAGCTCCGGTATAAACTAGGATCACATTTGCCACTTTTATATAGTTACTAGCAACTACCAACACATCACTCAGCAGTGATCTGACAAGATGTATTCAGGAAATTCAATGCAAACAGAAGTCCCAGTGAAAAGATTTCTTCTCAAAAAAGGATAGAACCATTTTCTTATTAGAATAAAAATTGTATGATATTTCTATTGTTTTTGCTCTGACATCTTAGACTGTCACTTCTAAAAATTAATTTTAGAAATATTTCCCATTTTCTATATACCTGAAATAGTTACTAAATAAACTGAAAAATAACTAAATGAATGCATGAGGAGACAAAGGAATGAATGAAATCCAGTTCAATACACATTTCTAATAAATATTCCTATATAAATCACATGACTTATACTGCTAACATTAAATACATATCATCTTACATTTTTTTTTTTTTTGGAGACAGTCATTTGAGACCATTCTGGTTAATCGGTTTCACTTAGAACAATGTATTCTAAAAAAAATGCTAATAATATGTCAATATTATTGACAATATATATTTTTAACACAATCTTTTCCCCATGTCTACAGTTTACCTTTGTTTCATAGTTACATAATAGAATTGTTTCAAACAAATAGTTTGCATGAAGGTCAGTTCTAGGCACTATTTTATTACAGTTTTGTAGCCCTCTCCTCACTTACAGAAATTTTAATACGTTTTAATGTATTAATGTTACTAAATATTTTGCTTATCACATAATATGACCTAGGACAATAGCTGATATTAAGAAAAATCCAAATATAGAGGTAGGTCAGAAAATCGGTTCCATCCATCATGGTACTTATCTGTCCCACTGTGAAAATATTCTTATGTATCCCAAAACAGTGTGACCAGCCTGGCACAGTGGCACAGGCCTATAATTCCAGCACTTGAAAGGCTGAGGCAGGAGGATTGCCATGAGTTCAAGACCAGCCTGGACTAAACAGCAAGATCCTGTCTTTAAAAAGAAGTGTGACTTGAACTCCACCAGCAACAGTATCATGGTCATTCCTGACCCCAAAGTCCCTACAGATATTAGCATTCATACTAAACAAATGCTGCTTAATGAGAAGTCCATGTCATTCTCCACCTACTGATTGTTTGAAGGCCTGTCACCCTTCCCAAACCTCCTGCAGGACACGTTGAGGACTTAAAAGATTTAATAATTAATTTTATTTAGTTCCTATAGAGCTGATTTACTCATTATTGGCATTGTACAGTAGAAAAATCTATGTTTGTGTCATATTTTTTGTCTTCTTTCCTCATATTTTAGAAACATCATAATGTTGCCTTCATAATGTTGATTACTTCAGTAATCTAATAACCTCTGTATCAGCTTTTCATCCCCATTTATATTCTGATAAATTATTTGGTTTTTTTGAAGAGGTGAATGTTTAGATACCTTGTGAGGGCTGAAAGGAATGCATGGAACTTTGTTACATTGCAAGTAGACGTTTTATTGCAAGATTTTGAATGTCTTTTGATATTTAGATGATCGAAGTTCATAATAAGAAAGCATAAATTCTAAGAAATTATGTAGCTGATGAAATGAAGTTGCCATTTTCAAAAGTATAACAACCATTCTTGTCATGAAATTTCATACAAAATGCTGAACTGCAACCCGCAGAGAATGAGATATTGGCAAGGAGATGCCGACGAGAGAGCAACAAAGAGAAATCCTGATGGATTCCTTAACCGCGTCAGTCGCTGGTGAACAACAAAACACTGTTAAGGTTGCTTCAGAAATTAGGTCTTGACCTGACTTTTTGAAAAATAGCACAAAGTAAATTGAAAACATAAAAGGATACATGTCTTAGACAGAGGTTAGAAGAACTACCTTTCAGTATAATGAAGATGAAAATGTTCTAGCAAAGACAAGCATTAAAATGAATGATGCCAATCCTCAAAAGGATGAGCTATTCCATTTTTGGAGTATGTGTCACATGTTTATGTCACAGTATGTATGTACAGGCTGTGCCTTGACTCATAGACCAGTTGGATGAAGAGGACTGGTTCCAAGCAGAAGAGCATCCAGTTCTTCCCGAATGCCCATGTGCTCTGGCCATGTGAGGAGCTGAAGTATGGTTTGCCTGGTGGTCTGCACAGGTAGCAGTGCTGTCCCCGCATCTGGCCAGTTCGTTATCTCCCCAAGATGAGTGTTCTGCACTGGTTCCCTCCCCTTTCTTCATGATGACGCCAGCTCCCTGATTCTTGGCCCTTTCCCCACCTGGCTGGCTCTGGATTTATGAGTGTTTTCTTCCAGTGCCAACAAAGCCTGCTGAGCCAGCACAATGTACCGCCCAAGGCAGCACTCCACGGCCTTCTAGCTCAGCCCTTAAGATACATCACATGTTGCCACCAGGACCAACTGCTGAGTTGTTTATTATTGTTGTGAAAATTTTTGTGTTTACTGTTCTCTGAGTTTCAGATTCTAACCCAGAACAACCCCTGACCCCTTGAAGTTCCTGCTTCATGAACTTTGGGAACTTTGGGTCATGGTGAGGTGGGGCAGGGGCACCACTTGCACGAATTTGACTCCTAAGAAAAACACAAACTAGAGAATAGTGTCAGTCAGCAACCAAAGGTCAGATCTCACGAGGATAATATTCAGACCAAATGATGAATGTTAAATCTAAAAGTCCAAGCAAGAGAAACATTTCCCTTAACATGATTATTAGAAATTTTAGACTATTTAAATTCTTCTGGATGACTTCATGTTGCACCAAGTACCATTTATTTATTTGTGTAATAATAGCTCTCAGAATGGTCAGTCTGCTTGGAACTCAGCCAGGGAGAGCTGGATTTATCGAGTCACTGAGGTACACTGATTTATATCCCTGAGGGAGAAATAAAATATTCTCTATAGAGTTGCCTTAAATTTTTAAGATAATACTAATAAAATATCACACAATAAGTACTCAGTGATATAGCTACTATTATGAAAATAAAGTCTCTTTCTCTCTCTCTCTCTCTCTCTCTAACTAGATAGATAGATATAGATATACATATAGATATATACATATCTGAAACATTTTTTAAAAATCACCCCGATGTGTACAGCATATAAATACTGTACTTGGTGATATTAAAGAAATGTTTGAACATAACGTGGACTCTCCCCGACACGGCACAGTCTGTGACACTATCTCACTTTGCCTGTCTTCCTTTTTCTTCTTAGCTTCTGAGTCTCCCTCCCTACATGCTCCTATTGTTAAGGAAGCTTTTTAAGTCTGTTTCCTCAGCTCCTATGAACAAAGAGAAAGAAATTGTGGGAAGTTCCACATTCTTTATACATTCTGTGAATAATACATGTTTTTCAAAATACACTAAATTTCCTTCCAATAAGCTCTTCTTCTACCTTAAGTGTCATCAGCATAGAAAGATCCCAGAGCAAGAGATGTGGTTTTCTAGCTCAAACCAATCTTTACCGGAAGTGCTCGCCTCTGACTTCCTGCTTGTGTAGAAACTGCCTGCTGCCTACACTACTTCAGTGAATTGGTGCCTGTATTCCTGTGGGGTAGGGGCTCACTGGCTGCGTGCCTCTGAGGGCCCAGCCCCACCATAAACTCAGACACTCAGGTAGAAGTTATCCTAGCTTTCATTGTGCTGACGGACGTGCTTTTCACGAGTACTGTGCGAAGTGCTACCTTGTCCACATCTTCCCTAAGAAGTCCTGTCTCATCAATTTCCTTGCACGTGTTGGAATTGCTGCCTTAATTAACATCATTTCCAAGGCTGATTTAGTTAAATATTTTATTGTTTTAAATTTATTTCAGGTACCTCATATACTGGGCATCTGTCTATTTACAATTTAACACTCCTCCAAAGAAATCTCAGGGATAAAAAGATAGTTTTGCATATTGATTTGTTTTTCAGATGATCAGTCTAGTATCACTTAGTATTTCTTATTCAAAAACATGTATTTTTTCTGTATTAAATGTCCCTTATATCCAAATAAAATCTTTAAAAATCTAGACAACCCAATGTTATCAAGAATTTGAGAATCTGAGCTTAAGAGTTATCCTTCTCCAGCATTTGAGAATATATTCCTTAGTTTGAGGCAGAGCATCACTAAGTCACTAAGTAGCTGAGGCTGGGCCTATGCCTGCAATCCTTCTGTCTTCTCCCTGAGTGCCGAGATTACAGAAGTTCCTTACCAGGCCCAGTTTAGGACTTCATAATTCCTAACAGCACAATGGGGTCTTCCTGCCTTTCCTTGTCTTCAAAAATGCAATGAGAAACTTGTGCTTTTGCAACCCATGAAAATTTCAAAATTTAAGACTTAATTTTTATCTTAAAACAACCCAGATGAGGCAAATTATGTTTATGTTAGCAATTTTATCTTTATGTTAGCAAACAAGGTTCACAAAGTTAAATAACTTACAGAAGGTCAAATGATTACTGTGTATCAGAACGAGGCATTAAACCTAGTTCCATCTAGTACCAAGGCCTGCTATTCTCATTTCATCAAATAGTATTTTTCCAGGAAAGATCATGAAAATATAGAGAATATGAGGTAATCAGAAGAGGGAAAAGGGTTATAACAGGAGATAAAAGGAATTTTAGTGAATGGGAGGAAAAGTATTAATTTTTAAAAACTGTCAAGAGAAGCACCTATGGGATACAGAGTTGAGCCACGAGCAAGGAAGAGGCAGGTATTCTAGGTGGGTATTTCGGCTGCTATAAGGGAAGCAGCAGAAGTGTTTTGGAAAGAGACACAGAGAACAATCTAAAGGCTTAAAATCCTAGGCTGAGGAGTCTAAATTTTATTCCAGGCACGACAGGAAACCTGGGAGGCATTTGAGAAGAGGAATGCATTTAAAGCAAGCATTGTGGAAGATGTTCACAATGAGGAAACACAAGAGCAAAACTCACATTGGGAAGAAGAGTTATTGAATTACCAAAGAGCTCTGAGAACAGTACAGAGTGCTTTGGGGGGGCTGGAGACCTGAGAAAGGAAAAGGGTGGATTGGTCCCTTTCTAATCTCTGGACCAAAACAACAAATACTTGCAACTTAAAGGAACAGAGATTTATTGAACTTCCAGTTTCCAGTGGGTTCAGCCCAAGGTCAGCTGGCTCCAAGGCACCAGCTCATGGGTGAAGGACTTGGTGGAGGACAGTTGCAGCCCAGAAGATGGAGAGAAAGAGGGAGAAGAGATGCTGGGGACCAGAACCTGCAGCTCCTCTTAGTTTGACGTGGTGGTATGTACCTATGACCCTAGAATTCGGGGAGGCTGTCAGGCAGAATGCATATTTAAGCCCACCCTGCATAACTTAGCAATTTAGTGAGACCCTGTCTCAAAAAAGAAAAACCCAAACAAGCAAAAACTGGCAATGTAGCTTTGTTCAAATGCCCCAGCATCACAAAAAATTCCTAGTGCCAGGGCTGAGGTTGTATCACAGGGTCCTAAGGCTGATCACACTGGGGGGAGTGGTATATACATATCTATTCCTAGTGCTGCAAAAAAAGAGAGAGGATGGAAGGAAGGAAGGAATGAAAGAAGGAAGGCAGGCAGGCAGACAAGCAGGCAAGAAGGGAGGAAGGCAGGAAGAGAGGGAGGGAGGAAAGGAGGAAAGGAGCAAGGAAGGAAGGAAGGAAGGAGAAGGGAAAAAACCCTTCCTGGCTCACCTCCTAGTGATCTACCTCTAACCAGTCCCCATCTCCAGGAAGCACTTTCGGCTACTGGACTCCTCAATAGACTCCTGATGAGTACTCTACCTCCATGAACCAATCACCTTCCAAACTCAGGAGACACAGAGGGCACATTTTAGATCTGAGCCCTAAGAGGGAGGGGGGACCTGAAATGTCAGAGGAAGGTGAAATGTGGAGAAACTGCTGCATGGGGTTTTTCCTGTGCTTTATATGCAAGTCCTACAGCATATGTAGCAGTTGTCAGATTTTGATCGGAAAACAATTAGAAAGTTTAGCCAATACTGAGATAGCACCATTTTAACTCAATGCGAAGGGAACCTAAAATAAACATTATCTTGGACAGATAGGGTAAAAGTAAGAGACTATGAAGCTGAGAGATGAAGCTACATAATTAAGCTTGATATCTTTCAAACTGAAATTTCATTTTTGGAAATAAAAAGGAATGTGCATTGGGAAACTCAAAGTGCTATTTGATGAAGTATTTAGAAAGAAGAAAGTGTCCTATTTCTGGTCCCTGATTTGATTTAGGAGTGGCCTCCAGCCTTTCACTATGGACCTGCACATTCTCTTACCATTAAAGATAAAATAAACTGCAAATAAAGTTGGAACCATGCATATAAAACAAGTACATACAATTTAGATAAAAGGTGATAACATGGTATAAAATAAACAAGATGAAACAGCAAACTAAAAACTTAAATAGATAAGATAGAGTAAAATAGATAAGAATAAAAGAAAAGGATTAAAGAAATTCAAAGTAAATAAGCAAATATTGATTAAAGAGTGCTCTCAGGTAGGCTATTTCCAGTGGATGAATTCAGCTAAAAGAACATCCTTATTAAGGATACAGAAAAGCACTGCAGAACTGAGGTTTAACCCTTGGGACAAACTGACCTATCATTTTCCAGCATTCACTCAGCCAGCTCTTCACTGTGAGACTGAGCTTCACTTTGAAAGGCCCACCTCCAAGAATTATAAGACCACAATAAATAGGTAAGAAAAGCCTCAGATACTTATGCTTTAAGAAAAATGTTATTCCCACTTTTGGGTTTTGTTACATATTTGGCAACGAGCTAAATAGCACAACTCCAGTCAATTCCCTCTGCCTATTTCCCGCATGTGAGCAAAGCCTCTTCTACCCAAGGAGATGGATTGAGAACAACTGACAGCATATCAAATGTGAGAAAGCAGAGGAATGCAAGAGTGGAAGAAGGTCTCACCCAAGGCTTTTATGGGTACCAAGGGGGATTTAAAATGTGAGATACATTCTCTTCTTATGTGTGAAGCCATTAATACTGAAAGAGAGTAGCTCACCGATAAATCACATGGAGACGAATCAGCAAGAACCACACTAGGAAATCCATTTGTGACCACAGTTAATTTGATTGTTGGAACGAATGGCACTTTTGACAATAAATCTCAGGTTGTCACAGATGAACCAGTGACTCAAAAATTCTGGCTAGTGACCAGCCCCGAGATAAAGTTGGTACTCTTCGTTAGCCAGATGAAAATCAAAGTTGATGGCCCCAGCTGTAGACTTGGCCTTTAGCTGGACAGTCTCTGGCAAGATGGTCCAGCTTTGTACACCCCAAGTTCTTCATCTGTTAAGTGGGGATAATGTCATTGGGCTATAATGAGGAGCAGACACATTGATACACAGAAAGCATTAACTCATGGAAAGCCTGGTGAATATAAAAGAAGCTCAATAAATATTTACTATTATTATTCTAATGGTCAGGGCTTTCTTGACATTTGGAAGAAAACAACTGCTAGAATATCTGAAATTGCTAACAGAATTCTCAAAATGCAGAGCAGGTGCTATGTCTTGCTATAAATCCAAGACAAATGGGGTAGAGGAAGCAATGCAACCTTCAAACAAAATTTCTAATACAAATACCTGACCTTTTAAGAGAAAATTTTGACCAAATGTCAGTTAAAGATAAAGGGCACAAATGTAATAACAGCTAGCATTTATTGCACACATACTACGAGCTAAGCATGGTGCTAAGCATTTTACATTTATTAGCTTATTGATCCTAATAATGACCTTAAGAAGTAGGTGCTACTATCACTCAGTTTATACTAGGAAAGTGCACTGATCCCAGGTAACTTGTCAGGGTCCTACAGCTAGTTTGCTTAGGAGCCCAACCCAAATGTAATCATTAAATTGTTTATTTTACTAAGGCTTCTAAGGGAATTCTGGCGAAGTAACTTTAAATTTTCTCCTTTTCCCGTAAGTCTACACTTACAAAGCCTTCCTATAACCTGTTTCCCTTTGGGATCTTTTAGTTGAAACTTGCATTTCTCTGAGCTGTCATGATGTAAGCCTCCATCTCTTTCTCTCTCTCCCATTATCTCCTCTGGGCTGAGTGAGTCACATGGTCAAGAGCTGAAAGGCAGAGAGAAAAGATGATGTTGGAGTGAGATATCCATACATGAAAGGAGCCACATCAAGACCTGTCTGGGTGATGCTTCTATCTGCTTTCGCAGTGTGTGGAATGATACACAGGGACACATTTAGACCACACTATGCATTATTGAAGAGGATAATCCTGAAGCCAACACATCACATGTTCAAAATTGTCCAGAAACAGAGTCCTGACGACCCAACCTCAGACTTCACCCAACATTTCTCTCTTACATCGCCATTGCCATTTCCAGTAGTTCTGCCCAAGTGTTTTCAGTTGTCCCCACCCTCCAGGCCGCCCACTCTGAAGGCGTCAAACCATTCAACAGTAGAGGAACAAAGCATAGAAGACAGTGCCATCACTGAGCAAGGTGGCTTGGAGAAATATAAAGAAAAACTATCTGAGCAGAAAGAAAATATGCCAGTGTGAACTGGACTGCATTGCACAGAGGGCTCTAGTACAACAATCGCAACAGGATGTGATAGTCTAGGCCCATCCTGGTCCACTGATTTATGGTCAGCATCACAGGGATGCCACAAACCAGAGTGCTAACAGCACCACACAGTGCTAGCCAATCAATTCAGAAGGCGACTGTAGCATCAGTCACCCAGGGTCAGTGGTCATTTAAAATTCACTGTTGGGAGAGAGTGTTTAAAGAAACTCTCAGTCAAATGTAATTAGTCTGCAAGGTGGTGGAGGAGCCATTCTGCCAGGCATAGGTGAAGGCATGCAAAATGACCTTCACTGAGGTTGTCCTTGAGGCATCTATTTACCAACCCAGATTCAGGGTGCTTCAAAATGCTCAAAGTGGCACCAGAGCAACTTCTTTCCTTTGCTCACATGACTCCATCCTGACCTGCTGCAATGACCAGAGAGGTCCCTACACTCTATCAGGGAGTTACAAAGAAAGGCAAATCTTGATGTTCTCTCTTGACCACCAGGATCATCTTCTTTCTAGTCCTCTGTGTCTGAGAGCAATGCATTTGAGAACTACAAAGACTCACATAAGAAATGAACAACCAGCAATAACTACTCCTAAAACTCTGAGATGAGAGTTTTAATTAAGGGATTTTCATTTTTTGTGGATTGATGATATCTTGAGTTGTTCTTTCCTATACTTTTTTGGTTAGCGTTATTATTGCTTTGAGGAACCTCTTTCTATTTGGGAGAGTCTAAAAAACCTCCAGAAGAATTAAGGCTCTTGCAGCAGTAAAACAAAGACCCAGTAAAGTTAAAAAACAAAACAACAAAAAAAAAACTTTAGCTTCATTGATCTGAAAAGCAAGTAAAGATGAAAGCAGGAGACCCTTGGAGGAGCTAGCTGGGGAGTGTGTGACAGGCTAACAGGGTGGGGAAGACGAGAAGGTCAGAGAAGCCCACACCTTGGGACACTGAGCAATGGTCACTTGGGAGTTGGGTTATGTGGGGCGCAGGTGACCAGTCTGGCAGGACAGTCAGGGAAGAAGTGAGGGACTACTGAACCACTCCTCTCTCTTCTCTGAGCTACTCCTCCCCCTCTACCTCTTCCTCCTCCTTTTATATCTGTACTTATCTGAACTGAACCTAGGTCTGCAGGTCCCCTGGGTCTTTCAGCCCTTACTATTTTCATCTGAGCCCAGGAGACCCGATAGCCAGTCCACTCCCTCTGGAGGGAGGTCCTGCCAACATTAGTAGAACATAGGGCAGCTGGCGAGCAAGATATGTGGGGAGGCTGCGCTCTTCACCCTCGGATGAGAGAGAGTGACTCACATTTTCAAATCTTGGGCTTTTTGCAAGGCTATCTGGATGTCTTTTTATTACTATGGAAAGATGTTAATTTCCTTTGAGCTCCTCAGAAAAAAAATGCTAAGGAATCCATTTATATTTGAAATATTTTAAAATATATGTATACTCTTCATTTAAACCCATGATGACTGGATTAGGGCTTTAATTAACATATACAAGATGACTCAGTGCTTCACAGCTTTTCTGCTTCATGATCATATTGTACCCAAGCACATTATTCAGGGAACTGCATTGAAAAAAAAAAATGATTCTGAATGTGTTTGACACATAGTAACAAACATGTGTTGACAGACATATGGTTAGAGATATGTCTGCGTGCATATGGAGAGAGTTAATGGCATCATTTGTTCAGCCTCAAATCCCACCGGGAACAGTCACTTCCTTCTTCCAGCTCAGGCAAATTGGTGTTGCATGTAGAAGAGGGCTTCCTTCCCAACCCAGGATCCGCGATCCATGTCCTACAGCACCACGTCTATCAGCTCCCTTCCCACTCCCTGGAGGCTACACAGGAATGAGAGGAACTGGCTTGTTGCTTCTCTGCTTTTCCCAAAGGGCTGGGCTGGCAGTGGGTTGTTACTTAACCATGAGATAGCTTGTCTCTGGGAAGGTAAATGAACCTACCCTCCAGCTTGGAAGAGTTGTACTTTCTCATTCGAATCTGCTCTCGTAAGCAAATGCTACTCTTCCTGCCTCACCCATAATGGAGCAACAGCCTCAGGTTTAAAAATCTCTCCACAACTTACAGAGCATCAGACTCTGATTTCAGAAAGTCTCAGTGCCTGGTTCCCCATGGAAATGTTGGGGCTTTTGCCACTTCCATCCATGATCACCACTCTCTACTTCCTTCTTTCCAATTTTTTTCCGTTTTGCAACTTCTGTAAATGGCAGGTGCTTTGTGAATTTCTATTAACTAAGTAATAAATTGAAATGTGACTCTGGACCCGCATCTGTTTTCTGGGACTTACTCCCCCATCAGCAGGGACACAACTGAACTACACAATACCAGTTATATTCTAGCTTCTGAAGTCTTCCAAGGTTATGACACTGGTCCATTGACTGGAAACACTTGTTTTTCCTCCTGAGCTCCTGTCTCCCCTGAATCAGCACAGGTGTGTATCTCAAGTGTTTCATGAGGCCCATTATTTGAGTTTCATCTACACTGTACATGTAAGGAATTTGTCAACAGAAGGAAGAGAGCAGAGCAGAACAAGGAAATCGGAAGGCAAATTAAGACAGTACAAGGAGACCAGTGCAGAAGAGACAGGCTCCTGACATGTGACCACCCAGGTAGGATGGATTGCTGGGATCAGGTCCTAAAATAACACTCAGTCTGGCAATACAAAACAGAACTTCCCTGGCTCTCATTCTATCTTTCAAGCCTGTTTCCAAAACCAAGAAAGAGGGTAAGCTGTTACAGTCAGTAGCAGACCCTATTTATGGTACCTGTTAATGAACACTGGTTTATACATCACTGCAGGCTGAATAATGGCCCCAAACATACCCAGGTCCTAATCTCGTGGAACATGGAAATGTGATCTTATGGAAGACTGGCTTTGCAGCGGCATTCAAACTAAGGATATTGAAATAGAGGTTTCTTCATTAACTGAGTGCTTCCTAAACATGATCACAGGTGTCTTTCTAAGAGGAGGACAGAGGAAAGCCTGAAAAGATATTGGCACTGTTAGAAATAAAGCAAAATTCTGGCCTGCTGGCTTCTGAAAGAGAAGACTGGGCCAGGATGGGGAGAAAGCACAATATGCCACTGGCAGCTTCTAGAAGGAACAAGCACAGATTCACATCTGGATCCTCCAGGAAGTACCAGCCCTGGCTCCCAGAACTGACAGACGATAAGTAATTTTGATATTTTTGAACTACAAAATTTGTTACAGCAGCCATAAAAACCTAATGCAAACACAACCCCCTTTGGGATTTTAGTATTTACCCTTGCTGATTGCCTTTAGGTAGCCTATATGGAGAAATAACCAAAGCCCCATTTCTAGACATCCACACTCCGAAATGCAGTAGCCAAAATCTTCCACGAAGCCCACTATTGTTCTCAGGCTGTGCCTTCCATTTTGATTCACTGTTTCTTTCAGATCGCAAGAGGATAGAGCTTCTCTACTCTGATCCTATAAGAAGAACACAATTCATTGATTTTGCACATAACTCTAAGGAATCTACCAGGATTAAACAAAAACATGTCAAAAGAAAGTGCAAAGCCTACATACCAGGAACAGGTTCCCTTGCTCTCAGCCATATACACCTGTTCCCCCTTACTTCCTGACTATGGAACCCCTTAATTCACCCGCTGCAACACCAGCACCACCTAGGCTCGTTGGCACCAACACTAGTCTGCTCCTCAAACCTCAGTGCATATGATGTACATATGAACCACCTCATAAAATGCAAATCCTGATTCTCCAAGTTCAAGGCAGGACCCAGGATTTGAAACTGTAATAAGCCCGTAGGTGACACAGTGCTTCCAGGCTGCAGATCATACTTAAGCAATAAAGTCCCTAAGGAAGATCGCAGTTGGCACCACCAATGGCAGTCATATGGGAATCACCACACCATGCAGACTCACTTCCAAATGCCTTCTCTGATGCGCTGCTCCATACACATCGCCCTCCTCCTCCTACCCTGGCCCTCTAACAACTCCCTCCTATAGACTGTCAACTTCTGGGACTTTCTTACACTGCAACATAATAGAGTCAGTCTCCAGGCCTTCTCCTGGGATCTCACCTCAACATTTTCTTCTCTCCCCTTTCATATGTTCCCCATGGTTGTAAGGCTCTTTCCTCATAGCATGGCTTTGCACTTAGGCACAGACGCAGCAGAGTGTGGGTCTCATGAGCAATTATGTGACCAGCATTCACCCTACAAGCCAGCAGGCCTGCGGAGGCTCCCAGCAATATCTCAGAACCTATTTCCATCTCTTGCTGTTTTAAAACTAGCCCTCCCTATTGAATCCTTTATTGATTTCCATTTCGAGTCTGAGTAATGACTCTAGTGTTTAGTTAATTTATGGAACACAAACAACTGGTAGACCTGCCCCTCACAAAGGATCAAATATTTCCTCCTCTGTCTGCTAAGGTCTCATGCCTATTTCCTGCTCGTACAAAGGGCTTCCTGGCTCTCTGCTGGCCTCTCCTGGTGTCCTTGAGAACTGTGTTCACATAGGTCCTGGGAGATGCCGACCAATGCTGATCATCACAGACCTGCCATGATCTAAGAGCCTCGGGAGACCAGCCAAGTTGGGGAGCTGAACTAGGCATCCACTGCACTTATCAGCATTTTCTTTTAAATACAAAGTCCTACAGTGATGTTGAAGCAGACCATTCCTAACAAAATTTAATTCCTTACTCAGAATGAAAATCACAGGAGCAAGCACACAAGAGGAAAATTTCAGAGCACATTAGAAAAGAAAGAGAAGCCCTTTCAACTACAAACCAGCAGCTGCAAAGTTTCTGGAAGGATTTCAAGAAAGATCATCCCAGAGCCTCGCTCTAGTTTAACTGAAAATGCATCTCTGAGGGTCGTCCTGATTGCTCATATTTTTAATAACCTTCCTGGTGATTCTAATGGCCATGAAGAGCTCCTTAATTAGACTTGAATGCATACAAGGTGTTATGGCTCGTGTCTAGATATCCCCCGAAAGCCTCCTGGAGTCATAGGTGGGTCGTTTCCCGGCACGTGATGCTGGGATTATTTCATGAAGCTGTTCTAGGATCAAGGGCACTAGGGTTAAGGGAGGGGATGTTGCCTGCCCTAAGAAGCCTGGATAAAATATAAGGAATAGAAAGGCTATGGTCACCCCTTGTCATTCTCACCTACCTGCTCAGCCTGGACTATTTCTCCTCTGCGATGCCCCTCTGGATGCCACCCTTGTTACGTGTGGAGCCAGCTATGGACTGAAATCTCAACACACTGTGAGCTGAGGAAACCTTTCCTTCTTTGGCTTTGTCAGATATTTTGTCTCAGCAATGAGAAAAATAAATAAGATACAAAGGGAGATCAAAATATACAGTGAATGTTTAAATTTTTTTTAGCTTTATTTTATTTTTATTGAATAGGATAATCAAGTAATTTTATATTAAAACATATTTTTTAAAAAACTCCTATCAATATCTTACTACTGTTAGTGTACATGTTGTTTCTGTAGTTAAGATATTGCCAAGTGGCCATAACATTGTTGCCCTTTTTTTAGTCATAATCAGAAACCAAATCTGTTCCTAGATTTGTTGGTAATAATTTTTTTAAATTATCTTTATTGGTACATTAAATATACACATCATGATTGCACTCCATAATGGGGATTTGTACCAGTATAAGACACAACTTAATTCTCATTTTTTCCCATAGCCCCACCCACCCTACCACCCCCCCATATATATAAAATTTGTTTCCTTACTTTTTTGTTACAATGTTGAGATTGTAAATTTTTTAAAAGCTACATTGCTATGAATCTCTAGATACTCCACTCTTTGTAAACACACTTATCCCCTCATTCTTGCTCCTTTCTGAAGAAGCCCTGAAAGTCCTCTTTGCCAAGAGTCTTTATGAGGTGTGTTTAAATACATATATATATAAGGTCAGTGGAAAGACAGTCTCTTAAACCCATGACAGCATATCCGCATCCACCTGATTCACTAGATTTTGCCCTGTATAATTTCTGGCTCTTTCCCAAAGTCAGAATAACCATAACAGGAAAACATTTTGAAACTATTCAAGAAACTGAGGAAGCAACATGAGTACAACTGATTAGAAGACACTCACAGAAGACTTCCAGAGCTGCATCAGAAAGGGTCAAGAAAGAGAGATTAGTGCACTGAAAATATGGGGAAGGATTTGAATGGGAATTAGTCGCTACATACCTTTTACTCTAATCAATTATTACTGTAATATGCAAATATAAAAATGTAAACTTTCACTGTATTTTTCAAACACACTACACAAGAGAGTTGCGAGCAAAATGCTGTTTATATCACTGAATGTATTAAATGATATATTTGTCTTTTCTACACCCTTTAGAAGGAGCCACTCTAAAAGGAGCCCCACATTCATCTGAGCTTGGGTTTAGACCTTCACTATGTTGACTCATTCTTCAATCTCCCATCAGGTGGGACCCTCCGTCTATGTCCTCTCCAGGTTCTTGCTTTGTTACGTGTTGCATTATATCTCCAAAGCTGATGTCCCAAGGGGATGAGTGGCCCTGCTGGACTCGGGGCTGCTATTCTCCCCATAACTGCAGCATCACCACTTGGGCAGGGGATCCCAATTTGGCGTCACATCCTTTGAGCAGCCCATGTTCCCTAGTCTGCCCTCTGAGGAGCCGACCCCAAGGAGGAAAGTTTGAGGCAGGTGAGAAGGTCGAATTGGACCAAACGTGACAGACTCAGGCTTCTGATGTAGCAGGTGTGCCACAAAGATAACATCCTCATTCTGCAAGTACTGTTGTCTTCCTTCAGCTGCAATCTCTCATATTCTACTCATCATGAGCACTGTTCTTTGCCAGACTTCCCAAACCACCTCACCTCTCCTTCTCAGAAGCCCTAAGCAGTGAATGACCTTGTGTGTGGTTATGCTGCATTTAACATGGTAGAACTGTTTTCCCTTTAGATGGGTAACTCTCTCTCTCTCTCTCTAACTCAAACTTCCTGAATATTTAGTTGTGACCCTGAGTTTGCCCAATGTGCTTCTCTTTACAGCCTCACACATTTGCACACAGTGGGAATGCAGTTGGTGTTGGTGGATCAGATTTCCCCCAAGAATCACCAGCTCAGTCCTTGGAAATAAAACCCCCATCCTGCTAAGCATTCTTGAGTCCCTGGGGTGACTTGGCCTTTTGATCCTGGTTCACCAGGACTTTCCCTGCCACCCTCCTTATTCTCCCCAGGCCACTGATGCCTTTCCTGCCTCCTTCAGCCCACACCATCATTTCTGTTCTCTAATCAACCTGCAATCGCCTTGTCTGCTCTCCTGTGTTTACTTTGCCTAGCTTCCAGCTCAGCGGCACCTTCGAATTTGCATTTTTAATCAGGCATTGCGCCGGATTTCTACTCTATTATTCTGAGTTCCTCTTACATTTAAGCTCCTGTAGAGTGTATGGGTGACAACATAAATGTAAATAAGAAAGTAATTTGCTTTTGTTCATCTTTTTGAAAAATCTCTTAAGCCTTAAAAATTTTACATAAGGCAGGATGGCTTTATTTCTTTGCCTGGCAAGCTCACTTGTTACCTTTAAGAGGAAGACAGAAGTTCCTTTCCTGCAAAACTCACCTTAGTTTAAGCCCCTGCTAAGAAAGTCAGTCTGAGCTTTCACCCAAAGGCCACCTTCCAGAGGGGCGGGAGGGTGTGCTTCCTTTCTGTCTTCTTTGCTCCACATCCTCCCTGCCCTGCGACCCTGGGATCCAGAAATGAGACGTCTACTGCTCTGTCCGGGGTCATTGCCATGCTAGTCACACTGACCAGCCCAAGCAGCCCCAGCTCTGTGACTGTGAGGCAAGCTCTGGGGTCTCTGTGGTGCAGTCGCACATCCTAAGCCACCAGGTCCCTTACTGTCAGGTGCGTGAGCGGTGGACCCACTGGGTGACCTCAGAAGCTCGGGCCTTTAGGCTCTTTGCTGCCCTTTATTGATTCTCTCTGTCTCCACCCTCAGGCCCCGGAAACCAGCCTCCCTCTCTCCCCTCATCCAGCCTCTCATTCTGGATCCTGCAGCCGGAATGATCTCAGAATGAACCTGAGAATCCGCCGGTCGGCAGTGGAGTTGAACAGTCTCTGCTCTTCAGGGAACTGAGAATCCAAGTGACTCCCAGGCGGAGCTGAGGGAGGAAGTGAGTGTTCAGAGCCATGTTCCACCAGGTCTTTGAGCTACTGAATAATTTCTTATTCAGAGCTATTTAGCTGTTTTCCATATCCGTGAAATGAGGTTAATATTACCTCTGGGCTATTTAGTAAGCAAATAAGAAAAATAGTTAGCACTCGGTGCTTATTTTTCTACCAAGGGCTCTGCTTAAAGCTTTATATATATTTCATCTCTAATCCTCCTAATATCCACAAGAGATAGAGCACATCCTAATCTCATTTCTAGGTGCAGAAACTGGTTATGGAAGCACTTTTTAAAAAATATTGCAGTGTGTTGTATTTGCCCAAGATTTTGACAGAGACAATAGAAGCTGACGCTGAAGAAAAGAGCCAGGTGGTGATGTGTAGCTAGAAGTTAGGTTGTGGGGAGGAAGAAAGGTGTAGAGGTACTGGGTAGGGCCGGGCACACTCCAGCCTGGGAGAATCAGGGGTCATGTGGGAAGAATATGAATGCAGTGAGGACGACACACCTCCCTCTTTATTTCAGTCAAAGATTAAACACCTAGGAACTGAACCTTCTGATCTTTGTAAAACAGAGATGGAAACAAAACCTACATCACTAGAAATGCTAAAGAAAAAAATGCTTGATAGAAAGGCAGTACTCAGTACGTGGTGTTGTTATTGGCTCCATGAGAATCTACACAGCTTTTTTTTCCACAAGGGGAGTCTTAGCAAGTCATTCAACATGCAAAAAGAACTAAACGGTGGGATGTGTCATTTGGAAGGATACAAAAGAAGTTAGATGGAAGCACACTTTCCAGATCCTAGTATGTAGAATGACACAGGATGCTCCAAAGGTGACCCCACTAGAAGAAAGTAAAAGAGATGGAAAAAGAAATTTTAAAAGCTGTACTTTCCTTCTTTTGTGTGTGCTTTTACCACATGGGGCTCACACTCCTACCCGAGTTGTGCATCTCTTTACACTACAGGACAGACTGGACCCAGGCCTCCTTCGCCAAGCCTTCTTTCCCTTCGAGACACGGCCCTGGCCCTGTCTGACCCTGGCATGTACCTTCAGCCTCGCTTTTGGCCCTACCTAGCAAAGCAGAAACCCCCAAAGCTAATCAGCAGCAGGTAAAGCCACTCGATGGATGGGCATGAGCATCAGCAGTTGCGAGCCTGGCTGACTGGGTGGAGCATCTGTCCAGCTGACAGGGGCTGATGGAACCGATTCTTCAGGACAAGTCAGCGCAGATCCTGGGGTTCCTGCTTTGCACATTACAGTGGGCCCCAAAGATAAGAGGTGAAAGAATTGTGGAGCCGTGAACCAGACCGGGGTTGTCACTTGTGTTACTCCCTAGCTGTTCCTCTGCAGTGTTTTTCAATTAAGTCCTGAAAAAGAGAAAAGAACACTCATGTACATACGTAAAGGGAGAGAGGGTGATTGTGTGTTTCTGTCTCCTTCACTCCTAAAAGGAACTCCTCGGAAAAGTTCCCCCTTCCAACATCAGGGATGGAGGTGACTTGGCTGCGGACCTCACTTGCCCGAGGAAAGATGTGAAGGTGCCCAAGAGACAGGAAGTCCTTTGGGATTGCCCTGCCTTCACTCTGTATGTCTTTTCCAACTTCCAGAGGAGCAGGTGCAGCTGTCTTGTGCAAATAGTTCTTCCCTCTGCATCTCTGCAGAGCTGAAGCTGTCCCCACAAGGGGAAATGTGTCTTCCAGTCACTTGACACTCCGTCACAACTCTTAGAATAATTTCTTTCTGATGGCTTCTTTTTTTTTTTTTTTTCTGATGGCTTCTTACATCTCAGCTGGAACTTCATTTTAGAGAAGCTGTTCCTTTTTGTGAACATTTGACACTATTCTGTCCTCTTTTGGCTTTCTCTGACTGGACAAACTGTATTTGACAAAAAGACTATTTCCCCTCCAGCTAAATTCAATCATTAGGAACAATTTCATATGTGTTTTTGAAATGATTTCTGTTTTTGCATGTCCTTAGTATAATTTTTTTCTCCTTCATTCAGGTTCAATCCATTGAGAAGAGCTTCTCTGGTTTTCTAGTTTTTAAATGACGCTGGACTAAACTTACCTCCAAAAGTCAGACTCCCTCAGATATTAAGAGCTATTTCCCTCTTTGGTGTAAAGCTAGACCCCAGGGATGCAGCCAGAGGCCTAAATCTATCTAGATTTTTTTGCCTGCCAACCACCAGGAGCAACACAAAAGCCTATAAAAATGCGAAAAATACTTTATTCACGATTTTGCTAACCAGGTAGGGCAGCACGTCAGCCCTCCCAAATGCACAGAAGCGCTGAGCTTGTAGGAGGGTCAAACAAAAGCCAAGAGATATGCTGTGTAGATTTAACCAGGCTTAGGCCAAATCCTAGCAAGGGGCCCAGAGAAGTCCTGAAAATCTGGTTCTATTGAAAAATCTTACTTCCCAATAGGAAATAGGAAAAGAGAACAAGGGAGAAAGGAAGAAGAGACAAGAAAAAAAAAGCAAAAATAGAAGAAAAAAATGGAAACAAAGATTTTGTACATAAGGAGAAGAGGGGGCCTTGTGATAATGGAGGAATGGGAAAAAGAGGTGGGATATGATATATTGTGTCAGGTTCCAATTCCCTATGGTGAGTTCTTGTTATGCGTATCTAAAATGTACCAATAAACATTTTGCTATTAAAGAAAAAAAAAGATGTTTGCAGGTACCAACTCCCCAACAGTGAATGTAATCATTATGTACTACAAACTTGTACAATAAAAATTTGAATGCAACTTCCTGGGTCCTAGGGTGGAGGTTTCTCTCTCTACATGAGAAACCTGGACAAACATCTTCACTTTAAAAACCTCAATTGGAGAAACCTACAGAACCAAAATGGAGGATAAATATTGGGAAGTAGGAAGAAAAATTTCAAATGAGAAGGGAAATAAGGTCAGGAGGGAGAAAGAAAGGAAAGAAATAGGAATAAAAAATAGGAATGGAGGCAAAACAATAGACACAGTTTTACAACAGGAGAGAGGAAGGAGAATTGAAGAGAAGGGAAGAGGATGAAAAAAAAAGGAATGAAGTTATATTACATGTAGATACAAATCCCCTACAATGAATGTGATCATTATGTACATCTAAAGTGTAGCAATGAAATTAATTTTTTAAAATCCTCATTATTTCCAGCTCCACTGAGCCAGAGCTTTGCCTCTCTTAATGTCTTCCCAATGGTCCAAAGGCTGCCTTTGTTCCTGAGATAACTGTGACTGAGTTTGTTACAGGCTGCAGTGACGAAACTCCACACACTGAGTAGTTTATGAACAAGAAAGATCTTTCTCACCGCTCTGCAGGTTGGCAAATCCAAGGTTAAGGTGGCAGATTTGGTATCTGGAAAGACCTCTGCCTAATTCGTGATCTGCACCTTCTCACTGTGTCTCCACAGCTTGCAAAGGACTCCGTAGCCCTCCACAGCCTCTTTTCTTAGGTTAATCCTAAGCACAAGGCCTTTGTCCACGTGACTCAGTCACCTCCCACGAGCCCTGACTTGACCTTGGGGGCTGCTACTTCCATATGTGGACTCGGGATCATGTGAACATTCAGAGCAGACAAGAGATCAGAGCGAAGTCTTTCTCACCAGAATAGCAGGCAGCAGAAAAGAGCTCTTCAAGGTGAAGTCCATTTACAGAGCCACCATCCCAAGGCTGAAAGATAAATTGGGAAGCCACAGTGGAAGCTCAACTCACATTTTTAAAGGCACCTTACATGTTGCTGAGTCCATTTTGGTGTAGAAATGTCTAGTTTTTTTAAAATAACCATTCAGTTGTCTGGAGATATCCCCACCCCTTCCTCATCCCACATAGAGATGAAATGAAGCTGGAAAAAGCTTGGTGTTTTTACTTTTCAGTGATTCAAAGCAATTCTCTTTTTAAAGTTGTATCACAGAATTAGGCCCGTCAAAATGCTTTGCTTTGCAACTGAAATCACCCATCAGGGTGAACTGAGGTCCCGACTCTGTGTAGCGACAGATCCAGCCAAGCAGAGCAGGTGGAGGAGAGCGGAGTAGGGATGGTGGGTGGAGAAGAGCGTTTCCACTTCAGCGTCGGTGATGCCTCTGTCTCCCGATTCCCTTCCTACAGCTCTCACCTTCTCTTCTAAATCTTGTCTGATAGTTCTTCATCTTTCTTCCTTCCCACAAACACTGTCTCCGAGTGGTGTTCTCACGTCATTGTGCCCCAGCTCCAGAGATGGGCAGTAGAGTCTTAAACACCTCAATGATTATTTGATCCCCCCCCCACACACACACACACCATCACTTCTGATTCTACATTTCACTCAACTCTTGATCCAGGTACATGTTTCTTATTCCTACATCTCTACTGCACACTCTTAGAAGAACACGCTAACTCAGTGTGTCCAAATTGATGTTGTTGTCACCCCCTAACCTTTCTTCTTCTGTGTCATCAGTAAGGGCTAGAAGCTCCGCAGACTATGGGTCCTCAATGGCCGTCTGTCCTCCCCTACCTCCAGGGTTCTCAGATCTAACCCTCTGTCTCTACACCTCTTTCCATGATATAAGTTATTATTGTTACTATTTCTCACCCAAATGATTTCAAGGGCCACCACAATGAGTTCCATGCTGTGAAAAAATATGTTTAATATGTTTTGGTTTTATTCTATTACAAGAATAATGAAAGTAAAGTTGATATTTTGCAAAGTGAAAATTCAACGTGAAAGAGGCAAATGATTAATCATTCTATCCCCACAGAGACAGTCACTAGTTCTTTGCCTGTTTATGCAGAAAGAGCTACCTAAAATACAAGCTGATATTTTTGTTTGGATTCCTCAATCCACTCCTGAGTAAAAGATTTGGGTAAAAATATCTTATTCAGGAGATGTTTCCAAGAAACAACCACTCAGGACTAGAAGCAGGATCTGAGGAAATGGAGATGCCTAAGAAAGACTGCATCAAGGAAAATGATTAGCCCCACGGTCACCCGGGGCCGATTCCTCCTCAGCCCTCTGGAAGGCCCTAGCCCATGGTGGACTTGTTTCCCTCCGTGGGAAGTAAAAGCTGGATTGTTCTTCACCAGCTTCTGTTTGCCCATCTCTAGCCAAGGGCTGCCCCTAGGAGGTTTATTTCCAGGCCATTCTGACCAAGATCACTCCTGTGGTCCAGTGACTTGCAGGCGCCTCCCCAGGAAGCTCAAGGCACGCAAGAAGGATGCCCAGGGCACGTGCAGAGTGCTGGCAGCACGTGCCTGGCCCTCTGCTCAGAGTGCACACACCCTCACTCTCCCGACAGCCACCTCCCACAGAACTGTGTCTTTCACAAGCACAGCCACACACACAATCCAGGGAGACACTTCGCTAAACAGGAGCAAACTATAAAATGCTATTTTTGTAAAATCTACATTTCTTTCCCTCAGTGGTGTCATATCCATATTTCCAAAACAGCAAATACAGACCTCAAGCCTCATATCTAGTTGCAACGATGGGCTCACATGGAGTCACCCCACTTTCTATTTGTGGGTCACTTAAACTGTTTCCAGGTGTTGTTCCATCAGTGATTGTGTAATGCTCAGATCCGGTTAGCAAGGCCGATTTATCTGTCTGTCTCCCCCTCTTGCCCTGTGACTTTGTAGAGTGCTCCAGATGGCTGCTCAAAATTCCACTGTTTGCTTACAAGGAAAGGAGAGCTTTCTCCTTTCCTTAGTATTTCTTGTATTTTTAAAATACCTTTCTCTAGAAGGCATCTCCAAGCCGTGGAAGCCAATATCTCACACCCTATCACCTAATTAAATCAAGAAAATCCTCCTGTTGTTGTTGAGCAGTATGTTTTCAACATGTTTTTGCCGTATTCCACCTTAAAAAATATGTTTTATTATAAAACGACGTACTATTCAATAAAGAAAAGCTCACAAAATAATACCCCTGTACTGTGCAATACATTCTGATATCTTCTATCCAGTGTCACTTAAAATACATTTTTAAATGAACACGCTACTGTATGTATTCTGCAATGTGGATGTCACCCTCAGTGATTTCATGAGTCACTCGAGGGTTGTGACCCACACTGTGTAAATACCACAAGGACCACTGGAGCCCGTGAATCCTGCTGCCACTTCCTGTCTTTATAGCTTCACTATTAATTTCACAGAAAACTAAAATAACTTTTTTCCCCTTATTGCCCAAAGGTCTATATTTTAAAGACCAGATTAATTGTCTACCACTCTTAAGAAATACCCGATATTCACATCCTCCGATTCACTATATGTGCACATACACACACATGGACACGCGCACACACACACACACACACACACACACGTGGTTCAGGCCAGGCAGAAAGTGAGAGATAGGAGACAGAGGTTTCACCCGGAAGTGGACTCATTCTACTGAGAGAAAAAGGATGAACTCATTTCAGTTCACCTGAAACCCCTCATCTGATTCCAGGGCGACACTTGTGTTGATGTCGGGCGCTTTGAGCCAGAGGTCAGTGTCCAGAGCAGCCGCACTTCCTTCACCCAGCAGAAAGGAAGTCAGGGTCCCGGCCCCGCGCTTCCTGTCAGTCTCTCTGTCTCTGTCTCTCTGTCTCTCCCTTCCTGTCCTACGGCCCTGAGTGAATCCAGGGCTTTCACACCTCAGCTCTTTCTAACTGTTTCTTTTGAGACGGAGCCTGCTAAGTCACTCATTCATCCAGGCTGGGCGTGAACCTGTGACCCTCCGGCCTCCACCTGGCAGTGCTGGGATGACAGCTGTGCATCACCATGTCTGCTCTGTCAGTCCTCTCTCTCACCCAAGGAGTCTCCATCGCCAGCATCTTCCCTGCCAACTGCGAGAGCCTGGGACAGGACTCTTCCCTCCTCCCAGGGGGCGGGTCCTTGTACTTTCTCACCCAATCACAGGCATCAGAAATTCCTCCCCACAGAGGCACCGGAAGCGCTACGAGTGACGGGGAGGGCAGCTCAGGAGTAGAATCTTTGCGTAGTTCTGTGCACAAAGCCCTGGGTTCCACCCCCAGCACTTTTTCTACCCTAGAAAAAAGAAAGCCTCACCTTTGGTCCTTCCCTTTAGCTTTCCTTCTGAATGATAGTTCTTGGAAGTAGATGTTCCAAATCAACTCCCATTTTTGTTACTATTCTACTAGATGACAGCACAGTGAACTAACCAGCATCTTACGTGTCTCTTTTATTCGTGAGATATAGAAGGTCCTCATAAACAAGCTGGTATTCAGATCTATGGATGCCAGAGGCAGCGCAGCTATAAGAGAATACGCTTCCAGCAGGGCAGCTCTGTAAGTTTTCTAACTTTATTTTTTGCTGACATCCACCTCCTTGGTTTTGTTTGTTTGTTTGTTTGTTTGTTTGTTTTTTCCGATTGAAATCAAGTGCATAGATGACATGTACATATAATCAATCACTGAATATAGTCAGACAAAAGGGTGTGCTGATAGTTCCAGGGCAGAATTTGAGAGTCCGTGAGGAATACAAGCAAAGGAAGATTATGCTCCCGACTTTCAAAGGAGTTTCTGCGACAGGAAGGATGAGGTATGTGTCTGCAGAAAGAAAATGTGCAGCATTCAAAGCTGAATGCAAGTTAAGTTGTCTAGAAATCGGTTGTCTAGCAGTGTTCTAAAGCCAGTTTTACCAGTGGGGGCCTCTAACAGGAGAAGTGAAATTTGAGCGTCAGAATAGCTGATGGCTCAGAGAAAAGCTCTTGGACCACTAAACACAGCAAAGTGATGAAGGGTGGGGAACAGTGAGTTAACCCTGCACCAGCAGCGGGATGCCAAAGCTCTGCTTATTTCTAAATGGGGGAGACTGCCTATTCCTGTGTACCCAGGGCATTAATACACAAGTCAATCCTTTCTGTCTGCACTGTGTCATCCTGGCCTCCATTTTGTAATTCTTTGAGAGCGGTTACTCAGCCTACATTCCCAAGACCTTCACAGACAACTCCCGGCACTGGGCCGGCTCTGCGCCCAGCCTGCTGTGGAATCCACCACCCCCAGTTTGCTTCCCAGGCGTGAACAGTGACTGAACGGCGCTCGCTGGATGCTGCTTTGGGGACTGGCAGTGTTGTTGTGAAATCCCTTGGCCTTTCCCTGATAAATTAGTTACACTAGTTATAATATGCAGCCAGCAGTCTAATTATGAGAATGTTTATTGCTTGCATGCAAAGAGCACACACACGCGAGGAAAAGCAACAGACCTCGGAGTCATGCTAGCTCTCTGTGCTGCTCAGGGAAGTCACCCGATGTCCCAAGCCAAATGACCTCGTCCTGCAGAAGTGAAGTGCCTCCTCCTCACACCACTGTGAGACCAGTGGGGAAGGACGACAGTGCTCTCTGCGGCAGGCACCTTGACAAAGATGTTGTGTGTTCTGTGTCTAACCCCTGTATCTCTGTGAGGTGAGGTGGGCACTACTGTTAGGCCCATTTCACAGATGAGAAAAGTAAGACACAGAATTTGGGTAATAAGCAAAAGAACTGCAATTCCAACCCACACATTTTGTCTCTAAAGTTCCTGTTTCAAACCATACCCTCTTCCCTGAGTAAACAGACACAATTTCATCAATTCCGTAAAGATCTATGGATCACAAGGTAAAACTCTCACTTTGCAAGAAAACAATGGCCGCCATCTAGTCTTCCTTACTGTGCGAGACCCATGGTATCTTTCCCCCTAATATAGCTGTGTTAGGGTGATGTGCACAGAGACAGAGGGGAAGTTCCTCCGCTCAAGGTCTCACCTCTGCTTACGTCAGCTGTGTGAGCTGCCTGCGTTCCACGTGGGAAGGCGGAGATCAGTGTGCTGCATCATGGCCGTGGCCTGTGAGGCCCCTATCCTGCCATTGACCCAGGTTGATCCTGGCTGAGAAAGTACTTGTGTTCAGTGCCAAGCACCACCCCCCAAAAGTGGACATTGTTCAGATAATGTCTCCCCATTTCAGGACTCAGACAGCCCCATCCTGAGCTGGGGGCCCAAACCCCTTAAAAAGGAAGCTAACCCCGATGTGGTGGTGTGCACCCCACACCTGGGAGGCCAAAGGAGAGGACCACAGCGCGGGTGGAGCCTGGACCACTTAGCAAGATCCTGTCTGGAGAAACAAATGAACATTCAAAAGGGACTGAGTGCCAGCTCCTCACAATGAATGTAATCATCACGCACCGCAAACAAGTACTAATGGAAATGTAAATTGTTTTCCATAAACGGGCTGTTGGGGGTGTGGGTCAGGACAAAAGCACCTGGGCTCACTTCCTAGAACTGCACATTTAAGCCAGGCCAGTTACCCACTTACTAAGAGAGCAGCACACTGCAGCAGCCTGAGACGCACCGCCCCCGCCCATCTCTGACTGCAGCTGTCAGCATCCCCCTGGACAGCACAGGGGCTCCTAGGAGGCTGCTCTATAGGTTCACAATGGGGAGAAGGGTCACAGGCCCTCTGCAGAGTGGGGCAGAGGGGGGATTCTATGGTTTTCACTTACATTCTGGTGGCTTGTTCTTAAATACATTTTATGTGATGAGAAAAAGTCAGATTTCAGCAGCTAACAGCACAGCACTCCTACTCCCCATGAAGCCATCACGGAAGAATTACCACACTCCGCAGAGTGTCAGCTTTTACCTTGGCAACATTTCCCCAGGTAACATTAAAAATATGTCATCTATAACATCAGATGACATTTACTTCAAACGCTCTTTCCTGCTCTCACTCTTTCTTCAGGGAGCAGCGTGGAGGAAGGGGAGGGTCGGATCTGGACTTGAGCAACACCGCATGGGAGTGAGACAGGAAACAGGAAGCAGATGTCCCCGAGAGGATGAGGGGAGAAGACACCATGGTCACCCTCATTGTACCAACTCTGCTGTCCCTACCTCCCCTCCTTCTCGCAGCCTCCTCACCAGCCAAAGCCTATTCGCAACACGGAATCCCAGACAGCCTAAGTGTTGTGTCCAAGGTGACACGCTTTGAGAAGCGTGAGCCTGGGCATTTGGATTCCACGGCTGATACCATCCATTCTCAAAGTCCTTTCACTATTTAATAAATTTTTATTAATTGCTTACTCCCCCCACACATGATATGAGGATGAAGGAGCAGATCCTGACCCCACACCGGCAGCACAGCCTGAAAGGTAAAGACAAACAGAGTTTTATTCCTAAATATTCCTATTTTATTGTTCTATTTGAAGATTTAAAAACAGAGGTTAAGGCAAGGGCCTACAGTCACTTGGCTCCTAAGAAATGAGCCAGAATTCACAGGCCATCTGGGATACTGGGACCAAGAGCAACACAAAAATGGATTCTTACAGAATACACAGTGCTTCCCCATTGCCTCTTTTTGATAGCAGGTGGACATCTCCCCTGGAGAGGGCTCAGATACTGCCAGCTGTGGCAGACATCTGGCAGCAATTCACATGGTCCTTCATTGCAACTGGCCTCTGAATTTGGAATCACTTGGGGTTATTACCTCCCTCCCAATTCCCTTGCTAACCCAGTCCTCAGCTTAGCTGGCTCGCTTTTCTCCTCCACATCCTGTTGTATCCAGCATGGGCCAGAGCCCCCACCCCACACAGGCCAGGGGAGAAAAGTGTCTGCAACTCCTCCCCCTGGAAGTTCAGGAGGTAGCCAGGGATTCCAAACACACACTTGTTAAACAGAAGACAGCCGTACCAAGGCAGCCCGTACAAACACAGAGTATGTGTTCAGACTGAACAAAGAGGCCGAAAGTGCGAAGGAATTTAACATAAAGCTGGCCTCTTCTCCAGGAGCTTGGTGACAGCTGAGCTTTCCTCAGTGTGACAAGTTCCCAGGGAAGTGCAAACTCCCCAGTGGCCAGGGACCTGATTTTCAATGGAGACCAGCTAACCCCGCCCCCTCCTATGGACCAGCACTGGTCCCTTTGGAGATGAAATGCTAAAGATGCCCCTGGAGACTCAGCACCACGCAGAGCCACACACCTCCCTATGTCTGAGGGGGGAGGACAGCACTGAGCTTCTCTCTACAGCACAAGGCTCAGACAGCCTGTTAGCTCAGCCCTAGCCACAACCTCCTTGGTTTCTCCTTCTCTTGCCCTCACAATCATCAGCCCCCCAAATTTCTACTTTAGAAAGTGACCTTGCTGGGTTGAAGCTTGTAGCTTTAAGAGCGCACTAAGATTTAAGTGGGAAAGCCGTCATGGACTTGAGATCACGTTTTCTCGAAGACAGCATAGACCCTGTGCACTTGGGAGCACAAAAGAGAAAGGCTTAGGAATCCCCAGGCATCAATCGCCAGCTGTCTCGTTTCTCTGCTCACGTTTTTCTCCTCTCTAGCAAGATTGAGATGAGTGAAATAATTTCTTCCTTTTTAGTTATCATTGTAACATTCGAATTTTCCATTGCTGTCAATTTCTTGAAACTTGTCTCATTAGCATTTTTAGTACAGTTTAAAAAAAACTCTTTCATCAAGGAAAAAAGTTATGCATGATCTCTAAATGCAAGTAAGTTGTCACGGGATTTCATTGACATAAATTTGTCCCCTAGTCTTTATTTCTGCTTTCTCAGTTCCTCTTTTGATATCATGGAGCCTGGGAACCATACCCAAGGCACTGGGACTTGAAGAGATGAAAAGCAGTGGCCTTTATTAGAAAATAGAATGTCTTGGAAACAGAATGTATGGAAGAATTGTGCAGTGTACCCTGTAAAACTTCTGAGGGCAGAAGAAGAAATGTCACAAGTCCAACTAATGTGGCATGAATAATGTTCTAGAAGAAACCAACCCATGACCTCAGTGATTTGGTTTTCTTTTGCTGGTTCAGTTTTGCAGGCTCAGTGGTTTTTCTGTCCATTAGCGTGAGAAGGAGGGCTGGGTGCCAAACAAGGTGCAGGAGTCTTGGGTCTCCTTCTCACCACTGCAGTTGAGAGCTCCCTGGTGCTCTGTCTCAGTGACACAGACTCAACTGACACTCTTCCTCCTAACCTACTAGAGCTTTTGTAAATGCACATGGATTATCACTGAGGAGCTAATTATTTTTGAGCTGAGATCACTTTTCCGAAGAGAAAAAAAAAAGTAAAAACCCCCAAGACCTAGAGAAATAGGCCCTTCGACAGCATTTCCTGAAAATGAGGACAAGAAGTTGGACGCTTCCTCAGCAAACGGAGTGTGCCTGGTCTTATAGAAAATCGGATACTATAAGCCAGGGCCTGGGGGACTATGGGACAGCAAACAGGAAGGACGACACAACCACCCAGTGACCTTCAAACCAAAAATGCAGGGGAGGCAGAAGGTGGAATTCCTGCGCTGCTTGTCTTCTGGGTGGTATTTGCTGCCAACTGTTGTTTACCACCCATGGGACATGGAAGTTTTTGTGTTCGTTTCAAATCAGTGTTTCTGTCGGCATTGTCCACACTACTCGTCTCCTACCAGAAAGACCCAAAGCAAAGCCTGGATGTCCCTCAAAGGCTGAGAAAAGCAACTTATTAGGCAGGGCTTTCTATACATAGCAAAAACAAATGGTAGACAGCATCTGGCCTTCCTCTCTGTCCTTTTCGAAGCTCTCTATCTGAAAACTCAACTATTTGTGTGTTTCTTACATTTTTTTCCCTAGCAATCAGCGTCTTTTCCTTCTCCTTTGGTTTTTATTAAAATCTACTTTGAAGTTTAATCTTGTTTTGTAAAAGGAATCATTCTGCCTGACAAGTACAAAGATATTCATCTTCTAAAATCCATCATATGCTTTTAAATTTCCTCCCTTATTAATTCAAAAATTATTCATGGAGTACCTACCAGGCTCTAGGCATCGTTCTGAGAGTTGAGGAGCCATTCATTAACAAAATTAACCAAAGCTCTGCCTTTCCCCAAGCTTCCAGGCAAGGTCCAATTGTAGAATAAATAAATGAATAAAGTGCATGCTGTAGTAGAAAGTGATAGGCGTGATGAAGGGGAAAGAATCCCCAAATGGAGCGTGGTGTCGGGGGTGTGAAGGGGCCTTGCTTTACACAGCGGCCTCCATACATGGGTGACGCCAGAAGGACCCGGGCTGAGCCTGCAGCTACCTGAAAAGGCAGCAGCGGAAGCAGAGAGAACATGAAGGCCCATGGAAGCAGCCACACTGATACACATAGAGTGCGGTGGGACGTGAGATGGGCTGGAGAGTTACCAGGGAGCCCATTCAGCGTGCGTGCAGAAGGGCGCTGACTTCTTTCATTTGGTATCATTTGGAATTCATTCGGAATCCTTGCAGGGTTTTCATAAGGGAAGCAACATTATCTAAATTAATATTATTAAAAGACATTCTTGATTCTAACGTGAAGACTAGGAGCTAGAGGGAGAGAGGTAAAAGCAAGACCTTGTATTTGTCTGACAAAGTAAAATACATTAGGTCAAAGAAATTATCTGGGCATACAGGGTTCTTTCCATATAGTCTACCCCAGACTCTCACCTGTGACTTCCCAACATGAACCTCTTTACCAAGTAGCCCTTCTTTCCTGACTTTCCCTCATTTGAACCTGATCATTTTTCATCAGAACATTCGTGGACTTTTCATTGCTTGTGAAAAATGGAAAGAACCTACAACCTCAAGACATTTTTTTCCAACGCAAGGGGAAAAAAAGGAATTTTAACTACAAGTTTCCCCAGATCTCTAAGAAGATAAGAATTTTGAGAATGTAATTAATACATTAATGATCTTTCTAAGAGAAAATGTCCAAAGTGCTCTCAGCATAGAGACTCCCCAGGACCTGATTCTCTACAACACGGCGGTGGTATTATATCTGTAGATAGCAACTGAGACTTGGCTGTGACTATCCCATTTTACAAAGAGAAAGACTCAGGGCAGGACGCTTAGAAGGGCCACAGGTGGGGCTTCGCGTGGGCTGGCTACAGGCCTTCAGTGGTGGCCTCTGGTGAACGGGGTGTTTCACGTTTTCCAAAATAAACGTGTTTTAAACAACACAAAACTGGAAGTAGTTTTGTTTTCTATATTCTGCACTTCCTTGGAAAATTCCTTCCCTCTCTTCAGAAGCATGCCATGGACAGAAGAGAGGCTTGGCCCTGAGGATGGGACAAAATGAAAACCTGAGCTCAATCAAGTGAAGAAGCCAAGACTCCGACCAGCGGTCACTCTTCACTGGCCTAGTCACAGCACAGAGAGAGAACACAAATGACAAGTCATCTCCCACCAAAGTGAGCTAAGACCTGGAACAGCAGCCGTCTCCGTCCCCCTTGCTCTTATGAACGGTGAGATGAACCACATCGGAGAGGAAATAAATGAAATAACCTCCCTCATCCTGAACTAAGAGATGTTGCAAAAACAAAGAGACAGCTAGTGTCTGTGGGTGAGGAGCAATGAGAGGCCGTTAGGAAGGAAATTCAAAACTTACGAACAAGTCAACTACAGTTTCCCCCTAATGGTGCATGTCCTAGTAAAATTGGTCAAATCTGACTCTTAAAAACAGAATGATTGGTTAATTACTTTCCTTTTATTTTTTTAAGTCACTCTGTCAGAATCTGGATAGTGTCACCTTTAGAATAATCCAAAAATTGAATCTCAGTAGAAAAGAAGGCAATTTCAAAGAGCGATGCCAGGAGTCACAGAGACATTCACATAATACCTGCAGACCATGTGACTGTCACTCATACAGAGCCCAACCTTCCCATCCCTGCCTGCTGACTGAACCCAGCAACTTCAGAAATGGAGAAGGCAGAGCTTTGGAGGAGTTTGCAGAGAGGCCTACATCTGTACATCAGGGCTTCGCTTGGAAGGTGACCAGTCCTGGGGCCCCTGAGCTGGAGACAAGGCCTTGAGGCTTTGGGGGAGACAGATGCAGATGCCGCCAGGAGGAAGCAGATCTGGGGGTGCTGTCCTTCTAAATAGTCATGGAGCTGAAGACTGCCATGGAGATACCCTGAAAAGATATTTTGTACTGTCTGCACCCAAAATTATTCTAAGCAGAAATGTGTGTCTGCTATCTGAACAAAACCCAGAATATTCACCAGTTTTCTATCGCTCAGTCTGGCATCTACATGAGGAGAATGTTTTGACTTTATGGGTAAAAATATGCACTTGTAGATTTATATATCGCAAGAGTTTTCTTCTTCTTTTTTTTTTTTACGATGTTGTGTTTTCTTGTATTTTCCCCATTTCTGTTATTCAGTTTGAAAATGAGTGACCAGCACAACTGAATTGTTTTATTCCTAGGATGGAATGGATTAAACAGAGAAACCACTTTATATGAGGACATTAGGTGACCTCCTGGGACCTCTAGGAGAAGACTCTCAAGCTGAGTTGTATTATATGTTTGAGAATATTTTCTTAAATATCAGAGGGGAGCCGGATGTGGTGGCTCACACTTGTAATCCCAGCACTTGGGAAGCAGAAGCTGGAGGATTGCTGTGAGTTCTAGGCTTGCCTGGGTCACATACTGAGCTCAGGGCCACCCTGAACTACAAAGTGAGACCTTGTCTTGAAAAACAAAAACAAAACAGGGGAAGCAAGTGAGGGGGGAGGGAGGAGAGAAGAGACATAGAAAATAGCTACCAAACTGTCCAATAAGCATTCTTCTGATGAACCAGCTCAGAGGATGAGCCTATCACATTTATCTTCATAGCATACTTATATGATTAAATAGTCAAACTTAGAAAACATTGAATACTTTCAATTTTTTACAGTGTTGAAGATTTGAGCTAGGGATTATGCACTAAGCTACAACCTCCACTCTTTTATCATCATCATCACAATCATTATTTTAACTTTGAGATTTTGACAAGGTCTCCTAAATTGTTCAGACTGAGATAAAATTTACCATCCTCCTGCCTCAGCATCCCAGAATGCTGGAATTTCAGATATGCTCCATTATTCCCTACTTAAACTTTAAAATTTTTATGACGAAAAGCTTCTAAGGCAATAGGATGTTTTGATTTGAAAGATAAACCCCTTACTAATGTAGTAAATACAAATATTTATAATGACACCAAATAATCATGAGCAAACAAAATATTCTCATTTTTACTGAGAAGAGTATAAATAGATAAAACCCTTTTAAAAAATCACTTTGATGAAGTATATTAACAATTTTTAGAAATATACATCCTTTTTGTACTGACACTATGTTCTATGAAAGTGACTTCAAACATATAAAAAGCATTATTTAAGAATGTTTATAGCAGAACTTTTAAAATAAAATAATAGTTTAAATTTTTAACCCTTAAGGAATGGTTAAGCACATTCATTTGCTACTACAATATAATTCCCACAAATGTTATGTGAAATTATTTTGATAGGCTTCTGAATGATTAAAACAAAGCACTCTGAGTGCCGAGAATTTAACTCAGTGGTTCTATTGCCTTCTTCACAAGTGTAAGGTCCTCAGTTCAACCCTCAGTACCCACAAAACAAAACAAAAAATATCCTGAGTTCTGAGCTGACTTCTGACTCTCACAGTACATTAGATCTTCTCAAAAACCCTCCCACTGAATTTAATAAAGAGGCTAAATATTCTTTTTTTCTTTTAAAGAATATGTGCATTTAAAAAAAATAATGGTGACAATCATTTTTAGGTAACTGAGCGAGTAGGCCAGTATCAGCTCTAATTGTGTCTGACATATACTGGTGACCTTGAGCTAAGGATTCCACAGACCCAGCGTCACCCTGTCTTGGAGACAGAAAGTAAAGCCTCACTTGTACCTCATGAGCAAAGTCTAATGGGAGATCCTAGCACTGAATTCGAAGCCCAGAGGTCTACACTGTCATCTCAGTATAAGTCTAAATATGAAACAGACTCTGCGAAAAGGGAAAACAAAGCAGTAAGGTAGAGGTAAATTTCCCTTGACAATATATAACCACCTGCCCATTTTCACAAGGATTTATGGTCAGAAATCCCTCAAGCTGAGAAATAGAAGTTATTTGAGTTGCAGGTTGGAAGTGTCCAGCCAATATCAGAAGCAAAAGTAACTTCTCTCTGGAGAAACGCAACAACAAGCAATTTTTAGACAATTCCTGCCAAGAAAATTCCAAGAAGCATACACTAACAGGCAAAGTCAACTCTTGCTCCACCTTATGAGAACTTGCCAACCAAACCTGAGAAAGATGTGAAAATATCTAAATTGAAACTTCTTGAAATGAAAATATAATCCCTAAAGTGAAACATACAATGGACAGGCTAACTGACTGAGTATGACTGAGAAAAAAAGATCAGTGAGACAGAATACAGATCTGAATGAATTGTACAGGATGAAATACGATGCTAAGAGGAGAAAATAGCAAAAAGAATGAAGAGACACTGGAGATTGAGGGGGAGCTGTAACATGCAGAACAAGAAGTTATAATATACGGCTGGTTGGAGTTTCAGGTGTACACATTAAAGATAGTGTGAAAAGAGCAAAAGTTGTAGAGATAATAATTTAAAATGTCCAGAACTTTTTAAAAATTCTAGATTCTCTGATTGAGAAGTCAAATAATCCTCAATAATATAAAGAAGAAATTCTCATTCATATATTAATCATAGTGAAACAGCTAAGCTTCAAAAGACAGATCTGTAAAGCACTAAGAAACTAAAGACATTTCAATGAAAACATAAATAGCCTGACTGTATGATTTTTCACAACTCATCACAGAAAACAGAAGACAATGAGCAGCTTTAAAAAGCTGAGTTAAAGTGAGTGTCAGTGTACAGTGGTGTCATGTACAAAATTACCTTTCAAAGACTAGCCAAAAGGAGATGGCATGTCCAAGCTAAAATCACACAACAGGATTTAACAAAAACAGGTACATATTAAAGATATGGATAAAATATCCAGGATAAAATTCCAGTAGGAGTGATATCAAATTAGAAGTCTATGCAAAATGGAATGATGAGCAAAGATTTCTACAAATACATGGACAAATCTGAGCAAATACTGTCTGTATAAAATAATAATATCTGTTTTTGTCAAAAATGAAAGATGCTGACATTAATAGCCCATCATTTAAGCAAAAGTTGATTCCATCCAAAGCACTCTAATGTCTTCCTATTTAGAAAAATGATAAAAGTATTGATTACAGTTAGGCTATCTTAAGTATTCATATAGAAATATCTTGGGTAGCCAGTAAAAGAAAGGGTATAGAAAATACAAGCTTCAACTCATACAAGGAAAAAGAAAAGAGATTTATTTAATCATTTGTGTGAAACAGCACAGTTGAGAATACAATCTGCATATGTATAACTACATAGAAATATGTACTTCATGTTCAATGTATTCCTTAGCTAAGGAACAGTAGATATGAAGATTGGGACAGAGTTTCTCTGGAGATGATCAGAAGGGCTGTGTCCAAGAGAAGCAGAGATGTCTCCAGATGGTCTGTGAGTCTTCAGTGGCTGTGTAGCCATTAGAATGTTCCAGCCTATTGTAACCTTCAGAAGTGCCACCAATATAACTTTACAGATAGTCAGTACTTGAAAGGAAAAGAGTACATGTAAAAGCTATGCAGAAATTTTAAAATGTAGAGAGGAATGGCTGAAAAAAAATGTCAAAATAATTTTTAAAATCATTTAAGGACTAAAGCCAAATGGGAATTTTTTTCTTGACATATTTTTTATGTCACACACTGTTTTTTTTAAGTTCAAAAGCAGAAGACTGTTCTAGTTCATTTTACAGCCATTCTACACAACTTTGTTAAATCCAACACTTAGGGGAAAAGTGCTAATCACTAAAACAATGTTCAGGACAAGCAATTACTTCCATGAGTTGCATGGCACCATGAGCCAGGCTGCCCTTCCTTGAGACCTTCCTCATCATGTGGGTGAGGCCCTGACCTATCCTGTGCCCCAGGCAATGTCACCCTGGGTAGCCTTGCTCCTCAAACCCAACAATAATCTACTTGGCTGGTCTGACAGCTCATCTTTCTCCTTACCTCCTGTTCCTTCTTGCTTGCATCCTCAGTGAATCCCACCACCACAGTGACCGCTTTTCTCATCCCATTCTTCTCCCTAAAACCATACTCTGTTGTGTGCTCATTCTTCCCATTTCTGAAAATAGTTCAGCTTTTCCTTGATACTAAAGTGTGCCTGGCATCTCCTCCACCTCAAGTCCTCCTATGCCTCCTCCACCTCTCTTTCTTTCTAAGACAACCTCCATCCCCATCTTGCTGTAAATTCAACTCAGATTCATCCAGCTTTTCCCTCCTTGGAATTTTCCCTGGAGGCCTTTCTACTTTCTGCTTTCCACTTAAAGTATCAATTTTGTTTTAATGTATTTTCAAAGTACTTTATGCACCTTATTTGGCTAGTAAGCCCTCAGCACTCAATGCCATCCATCTACTCCCACTTCTTAGGCCACTTCTAGGTTTCCAAGTGCCTGGTTTTCATGGTTGAGAGTGGTTATTTTTGTACCCACTGGAATGTATGAGATCCCGAAGGTTCCTGTAAGGTGCTCTGTTCCAGATTAGGATCAGCTGCAAACTATTTGCTCTACTTTCTGGGCCCAGAATGAAGATGTGTATAAGGGGTGAGCCCCCTGGGACAAAGCACAAAAAGCAGTGCTACAAAAACTGTTCCCAATGCTGAAGGAATAAGGATTAGATCTTGGATGAGAGATCTAGCTTCTTCTTCAGATTCCTGCAAAATACATGTTTTCCCTGAGCTACCACTACCCACTCACAGACACTTCCTCCTGTCTGTTAGCCCTGAGAAGCTGCTCCTCTTCCCCAGAAGCTAGCAGGAACTGGCTCTGTGCCACCCTCGGAAGAAGAGGTTTGGAATATTTCCCAAGTCTCTTAAACATTGTCAGAGTTGCTAGGGAGAAACAAAAATGCTTTTCCCAAACCTATTGATCATTCAACAATTGAAGATCACTACAATCTTCAGTTGTAGCCAAAGGAGTGAGGAGCCTCCCTGGGGAGAA
Source organism: Petromus typicus (assembly GCA_004026965.1). Classification (NCBI taxonomy): domain Eukaryota; kingdom Metazoa; phylum Chordata; class Mammalia; order Rodentia; family Petromuridae; genus Petromus; species Petromus typicus. Next base: position 43,502 of record PVIR01003558.1, read on the forward strand.
ATCTTACCAGGGAGGACTTGACCAGGAAGGGAACTTTCCTGAGGGGGACCTTAAACTGGTGACAGCCAAGTCTTCCACCAGACTTCAGTGAGAGACAGCTGCAAGTGTCTGAGATAAAAGGAATAAATAAAGCTGAGCAAAGTACCACATGCCCATAATTCCAGCACTCTGGAGAGTGAGGCAGGAGGATCAGAAGTTTGAGCCCAGCCTGAACAATTTAGTGATTTAGCGAGACTGTCTCAAAATAAAAATTTTAAAAGTTCTGGGAATATATCCCAGTGTGAAGGCCCTAGATTTAATCTGTAATAAAGAGAGAAAGAGAGAGAGAGAGAGAGATAAAATCACAATAAAATCTTTTCAGGAAACTAGATAAGACATTTGACTCAGTGATTTTATGGAGCATATGTTGGTTGAATAACCTACTTGGAGCCCAAGCCAGTGAGCCCCAAAAGTACTGCACCTGAGCCAATATACCACCACCATCACATGCAGCTACACACCGACACAATGCACAGGTCATTAAGAGAAAAGTTTCTCTTTCTCACTCTTCACTCTACTTGTAAGAGTAGCCACAGGGTAGGTGGGAATGTCCTTGGCTGATCTCATTTAGAAAATTAAGAGTGTAGATGTATCTACTCTTCTTGGAGGAGCCTGTGCCTGGTTAGAAGCACCTCACCCTCCTCCTGCACTGTTTCCACATGCTGAGTCTGTCACACACCCAAGACAGCCTGTCCTTCTTGCAGTTACCATCACAAGGCGGCCATGGGCTCCTGAGTATCTTTTTCCATTAGATCATTCTAGTCCCTGTCCATATCTTACAATTTTAAAATACTGTGATATAATCTATAACCTTGTCAAAGTATCATACATAGGCAAGTTGCCTTTAAAAATGAGGAAGAAAGTAAGTATTTTGTATGCCCTTGCTAACCTCCTCAGGTTTCCTTTTAACACACAAAGCATGCCTGACTCTTGAACATGAAGTGCTGGGTCTGAAGGACATGCCTGAGTCACCTCACAAGCCCACAGTCAAAAGAAGGGAGGGGCACACTGCACCGTGTTCAGCAATGGCAGCCACCTTGGTGTCCTTTGGGCCTGGCCCTACTCCTCGGCAAAGTGCTTCTAATAAATTTGAAAATGGGGTTGAAGAGGAGTTTTTTAGTAAAAACACAGAATTATCCTTAATAAGAGCAGTCTCAGAGGATGTGTGTTTGCTAATACAAAAGTTATGAAGTCTCACATCTATTGTCTTCTTGGCTTTAGCCATCCTGTGAGAGGTATTATACCTCCGAGAGAGAGCGGGGGAGGGAGGGAGAGAGAGAGAGAGAGAGAGAGAGAGAGAGAGAAACTAAAGCAATTTGCCAAAGACATAAAATAGTTCTTGATGAAGCATAATCTATCTTAAATCCTTTGACATTCAAACTAACTTTTTATACTAGACTAGCCTGCCTCTGGACATAGGGTTATCGTGTTAACGCATACAAATCTGCCATCTATGAAGTTAAGCAAACCTTGCACAGTGTTGAGACCTGCAACGTAATAAATCCATACCACTTAGAGCAGCGATTTCCACTTGAATATTTTGAAGTGGAAAGAAGAAATTTCCCTTTCTTTTTCCTTCCCAGACTCCTTTCTTTCTTTATTTGGGCAGGATGTTAACGTGTTCTGAAGGGAGACTTCGTGTGTCTAATACTTCTCCATTTCTCCATTTGAGAAAGAAGGCTGTGCTCATCTATTCTTTTTCATGGATTTTGATCACATCCCTTTCTTTGCTTTTGACTTGCCACACATGACAGTTTCTGCTTAACAGTGGCTTCCTGCCTCTAATCCAGGTAGATAGCACTTCCATTGACAAGACCTGGCTGATGGTTTGGCCCCTGGTCCACTGCGCTTGACGTTAGCTCCACACAGCCTCAACACACAGATCATTTCTACGTCACTGTGCTGTTATTTAGCCCATGACACCATTTAGGTGTAAATGTGGCCTTTGACTATTGAACCGCTTCTTAAGGGCAAGGAGAACACTGTACCTTATTCCACTCCTTATAGCACCTCAGTATCTAAAAACTCAGCCTCTGAAGAGTAAGCACTTCCAGATGGGGATTCATTTCTTTTCCTTGTGTTGCTTCCTCCATCTTTTTTTGGTCATTTTAGCACCTTTCTTTAGATGTTTATTTAAAGGGTCTCTTACCTGTAGATCGATGCTGTCCGTTCAAAGGCATGGATGGTCTCGTCCAGGTTATTCCTAAGCCTTTGGTGACAGTGTTTGACACCATACTGGTCTTCCTGGCTCTGTGATTTAGACAGCCCAGAGTTAGGCTCTGGTTTATAGATGCGACTTGTTGGTCTCTTACATGTAACTACAAATAAAGTATTTCCTGACATGTTTTCCCACACTTCTTTTCCAGAAATCCCCAAGCTGTTTTACTTCTCAATCCTACAACTTATGGTGTTTTCTTACCGTGCATTCCAGTGTCTGGATGTTTCACTTCATCGGTGAATTTAATGTCACATATAAACATACAGATAGCAAGACATTCGGTCCTGTGGGTAATTTATCACACAGTTAGCAAAGAAAAATTAGATTCCTCTTAACACTAGGGCTTCTATTTTCCTCATGAAATGCTCAATAGTCTCTCCTATTTTCCCTGAGACTTAGGAAAAATTGGATGGATCTGACTGACCCATCAGGGAGCAGTCACTATCTTCACTTAAATTATCCAAATACAGCATCTCGGTCATTTTCTTCCTGCATTAATTAAAGAGGGCTTTCATTTTGTTTCTTGTTTGGGGTAAAAATAGACAGCACTCTTGACTGAGATGTGTAGAAATGTGTTCTCAAGTGTTCAAATCTAAATTTCCACAAAAGAGAATGTATTTGATAATTGGTAGTGCCATTTTTGACAGATATTCAATATGTAATAATGATCAGCTGCTTTGGCTAATCCAGCCAAATCAACACAGCATACAGCAGAATCCAAAGGCTAGTTTGGGAATACTGCCAGCATCTCTTCCAAAGGATTGTAACAATGTAAATTTTCAAATAACGTAAGAGAAAGAGAAACAGACAGACAGACAGACAAGTGAATCATCATATTATTTCCAATAACTGAGCTCAGCATAACCCCACCCCATAAAAGAAAAAGATGAGAATAAAAAGTTCAAGCAGGAAGCAAAAGCAAAACTGAAATGTGGCCATGATAACAGTGCGTCAGTTCAATATTTACCAGTCTGCGTGCCATCTGAGCCACTTCCTCTCATCAGCCATGCGCATGGCACTTCCTTTCTCGGGAGATATTATCGCCATGACAACTTTATCAGACTAAACAGTGGAATCAGCCCTTGGAGCCATCTCAATTTGGGCATGGTTTAGAATATTATTTATGCGATTCTTTTTATCAACATCCTCGGTGTGCCCAACAGAGACGAGAACATTTTTTAAATGGCTATTAAAATCACAATAAAAAATGTAAAAACTTTACAAAGAGAGAAGGAATAAGCCATTAGGCTGAAAAATGGGCAATCAAAGGAATGATTGCGCCGGGCAGATGGAGAAGCAGCAGGTGCCCTGGTGTGACGGGACCTTGCTTCCCATCATGCGTGCTCTACAATGATGCAGGCTGACAGGGAAGGGAATTAATGTGTCGGAGCAGGTACTTTCTGTCCATTAGCTGATTCCCAGTACGTTCTCACAGACTGCTACCCGTGGCTTTTTGATAAAATGGCTTACAATACACAACTGCAACAGTTGTACGGGAGAGGACAGCCGTGAGTGGCCCTGCCTGCAATGCCTTGGCTGGACAGAATGTGAGTGACCAAGTAAACATTTCTCCACCCCAAACTGGGATTAGTGATTTCAGCCCATGAATAAATTATTTCACTGCAGATGCTGTGAATACATTAAGATGACTGAGGACCACCAGCTGTCAGTGGGGGGGGGATGGAAGAGGGTGCTGATGGAGAGAATTCTCCAGGCGACAAATTAACTCTCCAACCAGCTTAGAGAGGCTTTTAGAGCACACTACACCCTCTGCTTTTGAATGGGAAAATGCCAAATTATGAAGCAGCAACATGAACTGGTCGATCAGCTTGGACAGACACAGCACCCTACACATGACAAATGTTAAGGTTTTAGAGCTCTGCTTTGAATCAGGCTGGTCTGCTCTTATCCCTCTCCCTCTCCTCCCCCCACAACCTTCCTCTCCTCTCGAGTCCCCTCTCCTCTCCTTTCTTCTTCTTAATCTCAAGTTTATGTTCCAATTCTGTAACATGATTACCATGGAACCTGAAAATGAGCCTGAAATAGCAGTTTAAAATGAAATCTCTAACTGCTGATAAGATTAGCTCTTTCTAGACCTTTGTTCAATAAATAAATAAAATTGTCACATTGTATATTCACTTTGCCTGCTAAAACTAGCAAGACAAATGAAGAAACATTAGATCTTACTTTTTTTCTTTGCCCTTTTTGTCCCCTCACTGGAAAGCAAAGGGTAGCCATCTCATTCGCCAGGTGTAGGCATCCGTGAAAAGCAAGCATAAGCTAGCATTGATGTCACAGTGCTGGAAACAAGGTGCATGTCCAAAGACTGTTAAAAGTCTAAGGATTCAGTTCTAGCCTTCCTTGTACTATTGGGCTGGGGATTTAGCTCTGTGGTTCCAGCGCCTAGCTTGCAAGCACAAGGACCCAGGTTCAATCCCCAGTAACCACATACGATACTGGGCGTGGAGACTCTAGCCCACCAGCAATCAGTACCACACACCACAGTGCCAGGTGTGGTGGCTCATGCCTGTAATCCCAGCACTCGGGAGGCAGAGGCAGGAGGATTGCTATGAGTTTGAAGCTGAGCTCAGGACCAGCCTGAGTTACAAAAGCAAGACACTGTCTCAAAAAAAAAAAAAAGGTACTATTTTCTTTTCTTTTACCATATGGACATTTGCCAATGATTTTCATTTAATAGCTATCAAACTGTACTGAATTATAAAGAGACAAAGAAAAGAGATTGGTATGTCTTGTTTACTATTGTATCCTTGGTGTTGAGCAAAATAACATGCAGGAAGATCAACAAATATTTGCAGACAGAAAAACGAAGGAAAACAATAAATAATGTGAGAAGGAACAATATGAGAAAAAGGGCAACAGAGGAGCCAAAATATGAATCTAATCTTCAGCACTTCTTTGCCCTGTATGTTTTCAGTAGAACCCTCTATAGAATCCTCAAATTTCCTGAGATACCTAAACAAGAAGTATAGAGGGAAAGGAATATGTAGCATATGGAACAGTAATGTTTGAAAAGGTATTTTTAAAAATAGGAAACAGGTCAAACTTTTACAAGAGGAGTAGATGAAAAAGGGCTCTTCCTCGTACCCAGATGCCTGCGCAAGCTCACATGGAACTAGCGTTCTTTCCATCATCCTCGGAAGACTCTATCATTCTGCGAGGGTGCTGTGGTCCTGAGCGCTCCCCACACAACCAGAGAACACACAACCCTCTGCATAGTTCTCCATTTCTCACGGCAGGTCATGTCAGCCTTGGGACAGTCAAGAAAAAAATCACAGAATCTGGCCCCCAGTAATTCCTCTAGTAGCCTGGCCCCCAACAAACTTTTCCTCATATCTGTCCTCATTCTTGTCACCTTTAAACCACTTATCCTCTCTCATTCCCTTCCTCTTGTATAATAACAGCCTCCCTTTTAGTTTCTTGTCATATTTTTTTTCACATTCTCTGTATGAGGAAGAATATGCAGTATTTGTCTTTTACTCAGCATGATAGTCTCCAGATCTATCTGTTTTCCTACCAATGATAGACTCATCCAGATAAATAGTACTGCATTGTGTCTATATGCCATATTTCCTTTTTTCCCCAGTGCCAGGAATCTAACTCAGAACCTTGTACTTGCGAGGCAGGCATAGCACCACTGAGCTAAATCCCTGGGCCCTATGTACCACATTTCTTTATCTACCCACCAGGCTTCTTCCCTATCTTGACTGCTGTGAATTGTCCCATACCACCCCTGGGTATGCAGATGTCCCTGCAATATGTTGATATAATTGCTCCAGGTATACACCAAATAGTGCTTAAATTGGATCAAGGAGTACCTCTATTTTTAGCTTTCTGGGGGACCTCTATGCTGATTTCTATAATGACTATACTAATTTGTAATCTTACTAGCAGTGTAGAATGATTTCTTCTTTTTCTTGTATCTTTGCTAGGATTTACTGATGATAACCATTCTAAATGGGGCAAATGAATATCAAAGTAGTTTGGATTTGAATTTCCCAAATAGCTAATGATGTTGACAATTTTTTCATTATGTATTGGACTTTTGTAACTCTTCTTTTGTGAAATGCCTGTTTGATTTGCTTGCTCATTTATTGATTAGGCCATTTGATTGATTGATATTAATTATTTAGAGTTCTTTATACATTGTAGACATTGACTCTCTGTTGGAAGAGTAGCTGGCAAGATTTTCTCCCATTCTGTAGGCTCTCTCTTCCCTCTGTTAGTTGTTTTTCCTTACTGTGCAGAACTTGTTAACTTGGTGCAGTCCCATTTGTTGATTTCCGCTATTATTGTCTATGCTGGTGTATTCCCACTCAGGAAGTCTTTGCCCATGGCCTCAAGTGTTTCCTTGTGTTTTCTTGAAATGATTCCAAAGTTTCAGATCTTGTACCTAGCTAAGTGTTTGGTGCATTTCAGACTGAGTTGTGTACAGGTTAATCATCTGCAAGAAAATAGAAAGTAAGCAAGAGTAGCTGTGCTTATATCTGAAAAAGCTGACTTCAGGCAAAAAATAAGTGTGAGGAAGAGAAGGCTACTACATATTGGTAAAGGGAACAATTCAACAAAGATAAAATAATTGTAAATATATGTACACTGAACATTGGTGTGTCCAGCTTCATAAATAAACACTGCTTAACATAACAGGATACACAGATCCCAACATAATTATAGTGGGTGATTTCAATATACCATGCTCACCTGCAGATAGGCCATCCAGATAAAAACAAATATCAATGAAGTAACTGCCCCTCCATCACTGGCCTTATCAGATGACTGCAGAACCCATCCATAGCCATGGAACGCAGTCCTCTCAGCAGCTCAAGGACCGTCCTCCCTCCAGTGCTTCATGCTCTCCTGTGTCCTGCGCAGCTGGCTCCATTAGCATCACCACAAAACTGCTGGGTGCCGTGGGCACCAGTGGCCTCTGAGTTGCCATCTCCTAGGTTACCAGCTGAGCCTGTTAGATAGAAATCACAAATAGACCAGAATAGGTCATGCAGAAGAGGCTCGATCAGGACTTATTTGCAGCACAAAGGGAGCAGCACATAGGTTGCTCCTGCTGAAGATATGCGTAGATTTCTTATGAAGGAAAAATGCAGACATACCCATGCCCAGAACCAGACTTTCTATTTGGCTGTGGATGGGAAAGGAACCTCTAATGTCCCAGACAAGCATGGCTACATCATGCGGAGAGACCACCGGGGCATTGTCTCCAGAGAGCCTGCAGCATACCATCACCTGGACAAAGCCAAGACTGAAGCGAACTGCAGACACAGCACAGCTGGTGTGTGAGGCACCTGGCCTAGGCACAAGCATTTGGGGAGCCATGGAATAAAAGGGCCTTCTAAGAGATATTTAAGTCCTTCTCTCCTGCCTGAGATTGAAGGTGTACACTTTATATGGGAAGAGTTTTAACTTGGATCAGATTTCTTCTTTAGTCCCACCTCTCCATATATATGAACATATTTACTGGACAGAATCAGAATGACTACGATAACACTTTTTTGTGGTACTGGGAATTAAACCAAGGCCTTTGCCCTGAACTATATCTCCAGCCCTTTTTATTATTTTGAAACAAGGTCTTGCCAAGTTGACCAATCTAGGTTTGCTTTTATAATCCCCCTACCTCAGGCCTCTTGTGATGGGATTACAGTCATGCACCACTGTGCTTGTCTCAATTATTTTTTGTGCAATAAGTATTTTACCACTGTGTTACATACCCAGCCTGACATCAGGTTTTTACTATGGACCTAAAACAATACACACAATAATTTCTATATGCATTGAACAATGACAGTAATATTTGAAATTCAAGAATCTTATGGCTCCCAGAATGATTTAATATCATCTTATTTAATCTTTAGCTGATCAGTGAGTGGGAACTTCCTAATAATACCCCACAGGTAAAGTCAATTAACCTCTCTATCTTTTAGTTTTATCTTGTAAAAGTATCATATAAGAAAATCCACATAAAATACTATTCTTTTCTTTTTTTGAGACAGGGTCTCGCTTTTGTAGTTCAGGCTGGCCCTGAGCTTAGCCTCAAACTCACATCACAGCAATCCTCCTGCCTCTATCTCCCTAGTGCTGGGATGACAGGCGTGAGCCACCACACCCGGCACTGTGGTATGTGGTACTGATTGCTGCTGGGTGTGAGTCTCCACCCCCAATATTGTATGTGGTTACTGGGGATCGAACCCAGGTCCTTGCGCTTGCAAGGCAGGCACTGGCACCACTGAGCTAAATCCCAGCCTTAAAATACTATTCTTAACACATGTTAACCACTACTAGTGTTGATACTATATTATAAACTGTACAAACATCCTCAGCTACATTTCACAATTCAAAAAAGAGCTTCCAAAAGTCAAATGATTTTCTGCCTGGTAAGTAGTGCCCTCAAGAGCTCTCAGTTCTCAGACCACCAAACTTTGTTCCGTGCCACGTTAACTCTGAGCTGCAGTTGACTTTCAGACCTAAGTTTCAGGATGTGTGGCCTCCTTGGAACTCCTTTCATTTCAGAATCCAAGGGACAAAAACTTGATATGGAGCCAGTGCATGAAGCCAGGAAGATCAGAGTTCTGCTAAACAGGTCACTCAATATCAGCTGCTTTCCAAAGCCTCCAGAGAAGCTGACACTTGAGCTTTCCTTCATTTCAGTTTCTGTCAGTTTCCAAAGAGACAAGCTTCTAGGGCTCAAATTGATGTGCCTCTGTGACTATTCCAGGCTGCTGAAATTGACAGAGCCTGAACCTGATGAAAGTAACCAATTTGTCAATTTCAGCAAAGGGACAGCTTTGAAGGCAGAGATTGACTAAGTCTGTACTTTTCTTCCTGGTCAGAAAACTTAATTTTTTCCTTACTTTAAAAAAGTTTTGTGTTTACTCTCAGAAATTATGTTGGACTGTTCTCTAGGCACAACTCGAATTGGCTAGAAAGTGAAACAGATGGTCGATTCCATCAAAATTCAATCCAATGTATTGTTTAGCAGAATCTTGTTTTACATTAGGTTGACTGATCAATTTATCCAAAAAAATTTCCAGTGTTGCAAAATGTAGAATCATTCTAAATCCTGCTGCTTGTGAGTTTTGATAAATTCCATACAAACCATGTGACTTTGATCCTGCCAGTCAAAACCTCAGCCCACGATTACTCCAGACACCTCTATTTCATCTCTCTAAGGTCTGGTTTTGACAGATTTCTGATTAAGTCAAAATAGCTTGTGGGGACTTAAACATATACCAAGAGAAGCATTGGAATTGGAAATATGGGGCTTAGGTTCTTCTGTGTTTTAACTGCACAACCTTGTCCAAGTTAGCAGACATCAGTTTTCAGCCTTTTCTGTAAAATGAGGAAATTGGACCATAGAAATATTTTCTAGGATATATTTTTGTAAAAAATGTTTTCACAGGACATTAACAGGTTAACAAAAATTCATGTCTAAGCAACTCTGAAGAACATTTGTTAAATATGTTTATTACGGGATAGCTTCTCCGAGCTTTAATCATCATCACATGTTTAATAGATGTGAGTCTTAGTCCCAAGCTCTGGTGGGAAAAGTGATTGTCTATGCTTTCAAAACTGTCCTGCTCAATTGATGAGAATCTTATCTTCAGTAATATTGAGGTCTTGATCCTAAAATCTTCACAGGTAGAGAATATAACTAGCTCATCTAGTCCTAAGTCACAGCTCACAAAATTTGTCTCTGGAGCTATCTAAATTAGGAATTAGCAAACTTTACCTGCAAAGAGAAAGACAGAAAACAGTCCAGACCTTGAAGGTCATTAGGGCTCTGTTTACAAAACGTTCAACTTTGCAACTCCTCAATTCTATTAGAATTATGCAGGAGTAGCCATGTACAAAAAGTAATGAGTAGAACATTTTCCTTTCTAAAAATCATTTGAAAATGTAGAAATCAATCCTGGCTTATGGAATACACAAAACTAGAGATGGAGCTAGCTGACGGCTGCCAACCTCTGCTCTCCACTAAAGGGTCCGTGAGGCTTCTGACCCATAGTTGCAGAGTATAGTTTTGGACAGAACATAGTCATTCCTTCTCGGGATACTTACCTGCACAGCCTCACTCAGAAAATAGGGCATAGGTTGGCTTTCTTCAAAGACCTTCACACTTCTCTAAATCTGTACAAAACTTCACCACATTTCACCACCCTTTTTAGGCTCTAGGAATTTACAGGGAAACTACCCTCTTTTCATATTTGATGACAACTCTAAAATTTCCTCCCCTGTAAGTTATTTCTGCTATTTAAATCTTCCCTGAAGCAGTGAGTGCAGGACCTACTTCAATGAGAGAAATGGAAAGCTGTCCCCATTCCCTGTTCCCCCAAAATTCCCAAAATGTTATCTTGATCCCATAGGCAGTATCAGTCTCCATGCTCCAAGTAACATTTTCCAAATAGTTTTACTGAGAACACTTTTTCTGGACAGCTTGTGAATTTTCAGCTGCCACACTATGGGAAACAATACATTTGAACGTTCCTACAGCCCTGCTACTCTGATGAACAGGAGCAAAGGGTCACACATAGAGACCTGGGCTGCAGTTTCAACAAATCTAGAGCTGTATTTCATCACTAGCCTTCTACTTTCCTACTATAATTCAAAAACAGTTTCATGTACACTAATTTTTGCATATTTAGAAGAGTGTTTCTGATGTAGCAAATGTCAAGATATTCAAAGTTATGACTCTTTATCTTCTTCCTTTATGTTATACTAAGACTAAATGCTTGAATATTTATGTGTATGCATGTATGATGAATGAATATGTTTTCTCTACTGGAAGTATTTAAGTTTTTGTCTTCAGCTTCTTTTGTAAATCACTACTTGATTTAACACAATTGTCAAATCTTTCTTTTCTAAAAAAATAATTGCCTCTAACTAGATATCCTATATGCCCATTGTGGCTTCTTCATACACCATCAATCTGTGCCCAGAAGAATCTCCTTAAAATATATTGCCCCTGAATGTATAGGTGGGAACAATAAAATAATCCTCAAGGCAACCTCATCATTGGAATAACTGGTTTCTATGATATGCCTTGTGTAGAGTATTCTTTTCTCTCATCTTTGGTATCTCTTGGCCACACCCCCTTTCCCACATTGTGACTCATTAATTCCCTAAGGAACACAAAAGTTTTTTCACCTCTCAGCTTCAACTTTGCATAAGGAGTCCAGATGCACATTTCTTGTTTCGAACACTGGGCACATACTTCGTTCCTGCATTCATTTAGTGTTAATTCACTCACTATTGCACACTTAGTAAAGCTCTGGCTTGAGTAAAGGTGCAGCAGAAGATAGATAGTCCACAAATGAACAGCACAATATAAGTACATATCATCCTAATTATATGAGTTCTGCTGGTAGAGAAAGCACCCATACAGGTTTCACTATTCCTGTAAAAGTTTTAGTGCTGAAAATATGTGTCAGAAAACTCTTCAGTCCTTAGCAACCAAGGATGGATGATTATTCTAAAGAAGTAAAAATCAGGAGCCATGAGAAAAAATAGCACGAGGTATAGGTTTGATATTGTACATCCTGGAAGACTTTCTGAAGAAGCATTATTTAAACAGAAGGTAAGAAAAGAGAAAAGGCAATAATAAATCCTAGCTGCATGAAGGGAAGAAAGAGAGAGAAGTCTATGTAAAAGGAGTAGTCCATGACAAAGAGTTTGGGGCATGTGGGAAACTAAGAGAAAAACTTACTTTAACTATTAACTATTAACTTAGATAGATGTTAAATTGAGATTAACTCACGTTAACCTGTGAGAAGAAAGAAGTAAAAAATAATTATCCAATTTAAATAGAAGACTCTAGATATTTCTCGAGCCCCTAATTTTTGGCTAATGGATCAATAAACATAATTATAATCCTCTCAAAGCAATGTGCACAGTCTGTAGCTGAGCCCTGGATGGATGCAACCAACAGCAATGCAGGAGATGAGTGCTGACATGGCTAGCACTGAGGAGAGGAGCAGAAGGTTTGACCATCCTTTCCACCTGGAAACTTCCTCACGCTTTCCCTGCCAACTTCTTCCTTGAAATCTGCAGCAATCATTCTGTTCCACCGAGTTTTCAGACCACTCTTTCTTATCTCTTCTTGCTGCCTCTGCCTGCACTTACAGGCTCTCTTTTTTATTCAGATCTTAGTTGGTACATTATAAATACACATCATCATCAATGAAAATGACACAAGTTAATTCTCATTTTTCCCCTTCCCTCACCCACCCTGAAGCCCCCCACTAGCTATTCCTCAGACAAAGAGCTATTACATAGAATATATAAAGAGTTTTTTAAAAAATCAGCCCATCCAAATTTAAAGACCCAATTCAAAAATGGGCATATGAAATAAACAAACACTTTTCAGAGGAAGAAGTAAGAGCAGTTAAGCAGCCATGACGAAATGCTCAACATCACTGGTCATCCAAGAGATGCAGAGGAAAACAACACTGAGATTTCATCTCACTCCACAACGAATGGCTACCATTTCAGAATTAGCCAGCAACAAATGTTGGCGAGGCTGCAGAGAAAAAGGAACCCCTCTCCACTGTTGGTGGGACTGTAGACTCGTACAACCTCTGTGGAAATCAGTCTGGACATTCCTCAGAAAGCTAGGATTGGAGGTCCCATTTGACCTGGCCTTGTCTCTGCTGGGTATATACACAAAAATATTAAAAGATTCATATTACAGCAACATATGTGCACCCATGTTTATAGCAGCTCAGTTTGTGATAGCTAAATCTTGAAAACAACCAAAATGTCCATCAACAGGAGACTGGATAAAGAAGGTGTGGTTCTTTTATAGAATGAAGTATCATTCTGCAATTAAAAATTATAAAATTGAGTCATTCATACTCAAATGGATGTACCTTCAAAACATCCTCATAAATGAAATAAATAGGTCATAAATGTGTAAATATCATATATTTTCACTGGTATGAGAAAAGGAAGATGTAAATGAGTTGTCATATATATAGTTGATATTGTGAAATAGAAAATATTTAAAAGGAAGGAGGGTGTAGGGGTAAATAAGGAGGGGAAAAATAATGTGATAGTAATAAAAAAAGAAGCAAAGCTTACAGACTCTTAATCTACCTGGATGACTTTGCTGCAGCTAATTTACATTTCTCCCCCTGATACTCCTCCTACTTTGTGTCTCTTGGCCCCACTCACCAAGCCAGGGCAGGAGCAGAGCTCCTTTCTACATACTGCAGTGCTTAACATGAGGGAACGGCATTGGGCCAACTCAACGCATCCACTTGGCACATGCAGACACAGTCACAGCCCATCCACAGGTCAACAACTGAAACTTTGAATAAAGTCCAGCAGAACTTCACATCAACCTGTACGAAACACTGTGGACTGATTTCTAGCCAAGCTGTTCTCCAAGAATAGTGCATTTCATCAGTCTGAATTAACAACTCTCGGATGAGAATTGAGTTGTTGACAGAATTTCTGTGCATTCTCCATCCAAGGAGGATGCTGTGGTTCTTCATGGCTGAGATACTAGCACAAGAAAAGAATATTCTTCATCATCTGTCCCAGGAGAAAAGTATCCACATCTAAATGTCCTGAGGTTGCTCCCAACCAAGTCCCAGGTAGAGAACTGATTTACAAATTTGCCTTTGGTTAGTCTGATAATGAGACTTCAACTCCACACGAAATAATTGTATTTATTAAAATTTATGATCATGTGTTAGAGAGTCCAATCGTATTCAGGAGGTCTTGAAGATGTAACTTATAGGCTCAACTTTACCACCTTCTATCTATTTTATTTTTAGAAACTGCTATTTGAATGCTGATGACTGCATAAATTTCCACTCCTGACCTGAAATATTTCCCACAATATATGATGTGATTATACGACACTTCAGAGAGCCTTTTTCCCCCGGAGTTTATCTGTTTTGCAGTCCATGAGATGGAGCGATAGGCTCTCCTCTGGCTGGACACTGCAGCAATCAGAGAAGCCTCGCACCGGCATGGCGGGCATTCACTCTTGCTCTTCTCTCCCAGTTTGCTTTGAAGTTACATCCGAGAGGCAGCCAAGCTCCTGGCTCTGGAAAGCCACTGTCTCTGAGTTCAGGATTTCTCAGTCATTTTGGTCCCTTGTTATTATCAAAGGGCAAGCTGAGAATCCCAGCCTATGTTCATCATGCCGAGTGTTGACAAGCCACAAACACCACTCTGACAGTAGCTTAAAATGCATCTGGGTTAATGCTGACATATTGCTATCTTCTGAGGGCCAGTTGATGCGTACTCATTTATAATCTAATTGCATGTCCACGTTTAAAAATCAGCTCCCAGTGTGGAACGGATAAAAATACAATTACCAAATGATATGCGTAATCATTCAGTGCTGCTACTCCCAAAAGGTGATATTGCAGTGACATTGAGAAAATTAGATCTATTCTTCATACAATTATATGGCTACACTTTCACTCTAATGCCATTCTAATTGGGAAGGAGCACTGAAATGTGAAACCGGGTGCATTTTGCTTTCTAATTATCATGGAGAAACTCGTTCCTAAGATAGCCTTCTGCAAAAGACAGTTGCCAGAATGCTTTGATAGTCCCAAATGTGCATCATTGCTTTTGTGGCAGGTAAAGCTTGTTTTCCTCCTATAAAATTTAGACTGCTACTGAGATCTCACTAGAAAGAGATGTTGGTGAATGCCTGCAGTTTAATCTATGCCCAACAGTGAAAATAAAAATTTCTTGGGGATATATTTCTTTCATTTTACTTCTGAATAAATGCTCAAAGTGTGAATACTTGCACCTTAATTTTACCAATGTGACTGGGGAGCTCAAATGGTATTACAAAATGCATAAACTATTTTGTAAACTAAGTGACATACAAATACAAGCTATTTCTATCATCAGTTATTATAGTTGTGACTATTATCTATCAGTAGGTGTAGGGACCTGGCTTCATAAATTAGTTGCCTTTTTGGATCAGGGTTGTGGAAAGTCTGAGGTTAAATCAATACCTTTGGCTTTAATTCAGTCGGGCCCCTGTTGTATACAGCAAGTATGTCTGGATATATGTACATTTCCTGGAGATTTTCCTCTATGCACATTTTTGTCTCACACATTTACAAAACAAAGAGTATAGCTAAAGTGATGTTATACTCATCAATTGTTCTGTCATTAATCTGTAAACTCTAAGAAGTCCAGAACTATGTCTCTCCATAAAGAAGGCAAGGAAACTGTCTCTAAACAGTCTGAAAAAATAATAAATACCTTTATTTTTATGCTTTTTCAGTCTTCATGAGCTTAAATTCCTTATTTTTTAAAACAATTATAACTGTTTTATAACCTTTATCCACAAATTTCAACAACTATGTTACTGCTAATCACGGTGTAAGTCTCCACTGATCATCTTGGTTTTCAAATTATTTCATACTTGCCAGATTTTTAATTTTCACATTGTATTCTTGATCAAGAATTACTTTGAAAATCCTGGATTATGTTATGTTCTTACAAAAATTATTGGGATTTTTCTTCTTATTGTTGCTTTATTGGATAATTTGACTATCCTCAAAACAAAAATTCTCTTGAATAGCAAGCAACTCAAATAGTAGTTCAGTTCATTGATTTTTACCCGGACTGCTTGCATTCTTCCCGTAGTTCAAGGGACTGTGTGCACAGCATGCAGTTTACCTTCTCTGACCCTCGCCTTTCCTGGACTTCTCCCCTCCTTCTTAATGGCTATGGTTGCCCCAACTCCAATTTCTATAGGAATTTTAGCTGACCTAATCATACTGACTACCTCTTACTCTCGGGCTAAAGACAATAAACAACTGGAAAATTACACTATATCATTTCCTTCCTCTAAATGTCAACATCTTCTCAGAATCTGCCTACTTTTCATCACTCTTTAGAGCCTTGTATTTTCCATAATTTATATCTGTGGAGGTTGTTTTATATTATATGTGATAGAAATTATGTTCAAAAAGGTAGCATCATCTGTCTAAGGCCATAGAGTTGGTTTTAATAACCTGTAGAAATTATGTTTCTTGATTCTAACGTAAGACCTTTTTTTACCTTAGGTTTCAGTCTTTCCCATCAGTCTAGCCCCTGGTGCGTGGTTCATCTCAGATTAAGCCTAAATCACAATAATGTTTAAAGATGCTCCCTAGGGACCAATAGCAGGAAAGATTTTTCCTTTGCTCCTGAAACTTGTTCAGAGTTGACTCAGTGATGACTACAGTGGTAGATAAAACACCTAGAAGTCAGTGGCAGCTTTAAATGTATCTGTAGTGATGTTAGATGATAGACTAAAGAATCAATGTCAACAATAATAATATCTTGGGACCGGGGAGTTAGCTCAGTGGTTCCGGTGCCTGTCTTGCAAGTACAGGGGCCTGGGTTCGATCCCCGGTAACCACATACAATACTGGGCATGGAGACTCACGCCCAGCAGCAACCATACCACATACCACAGTGCCGGGTGTGGTGGCTCACGCCTGTAATCCCAGCACTCGGGAGGCAGAGGCAGGAGGATTGCTGTGATGTGAGTTGGAGGCTGAGCTCAGGGCCAGCCTGAACTACAAAGTGAGACCCTGTCTCAAAAAACCTAAAAAAAAAAAAATAATAATAAAATCTTACACCCATTAATTTTTTCTAAAGGTCTGTATTGACTTATGAAATCTATAAGCTTAGAAATCATTGCATATCATCATAGTGAGTATGTGTACAGGTTTGACTTCCTCTTTAGAAATTCTTCTTTATAAACTGAAGTGCTAGATTAAATAATCTCTCTGGGTTTCTGTAGCACAGTGACTCTTGTCTATTGTATTCCATAGACCTGGAGAATTTGGAATGTCGATATTTATTCAGTGTGGAGGACTAGACACTTAAGACAAAGGAGAAAAAGATAAGAAAAGTGAAAATTTGTAAATTCACTAAAAGGTGTACTAAGCTTTTATGGTAATCATTGAGTGAAATTCTCCTTAACTTTATTGTTTTCCAAATGTTATGAGGCTGCTTTAGAGATACAATCATAATCTTCTTCTTTACCTTAGGTTTTCTAGAAATAATTTTTTATCTTATTTTAGAATTGAATGTTTTATGATGTTAGGATTTAGGCATGTCTAATGTTTTGTATAGGGAGATAACTCCCTCCTTGACTGTTTTTCCCCCTAGTTTTCTTACATTTTTTGACCATCTGGTCATCACATACACATCAGTCTCTGGGCTGAAAGAGCTACGAGCTACTTCTCTGAAAGAATCACACATATTTCAAACCTTAGATTCAGGCTGATCACTCTGATCTGTAGACGTGCACTTGGAGCAATATAGTGAACAACTCCCAGAACTTAGATAAAACAGGGACCCTCTGAATGTCAAATTATACATTCAGCTCTTAATAGAAGAGTCTGGCTTATTCTCCGAAATAGCAAAACCAGAACATATTCTCCAAAAGATGTAATTTTGTGAAATAAATCTAGCATTAGAATAAATGCTATTTAGTGAAGACATATTCTGTGCCTCGAATTTGATATGTATTATTCACAGAACAGCCTTTAATTAGAGGCCACTACCATCTCCATTTTGCAGACAGAAGAAGAAAGAAAGAAAACTTAAGCTCCAAGAAGATTTATAATTTATTCAAGATCATTTGTCTGGTCATTATCAAAGCCAGGAATTAAATTTCACTTTGTGCACTTCTAAGCCCATTCACCATTTTCCTACTGTTAGGCAGCTTCTTAGAAAGCTATCACCAAAAATGCTCCCCAGAAGAAAGTCACAAATGGATCTGTTTCTATATATGAGAAAGAGAAGAACCTAATGGGTGAGAATTTAAGTCTTTTGCAAGACCTTAGTATCATTCCAATCATTCCAGTCATTCCAGGTTTTTTGTTTTAGGTTTTGTTTTTGTTTTTTTTGTTTTTTGTTTTGTTTGTTTGTTTGTTTTCAATCTTTGCAGTGATCCTTCACTTTCTAACTCTAACTCTCCCAAGCCCTTTTCCGTATCAGAGGCATCATGGGAAAAAATAAGAGTCCTTGGCGTTGGCCCTCCCCTGGAGAAAGCGCCCGGCTGACCTAGGCCTAGCCCGGCCCCTCAGCCTCTCTCTGCAGTGCAAGGCCACATATCCACGTTCAGTTCCCAGAACGTCAATCACATCCGGACTTCCACGTTGGGCTCCTCATTTGTCAAACAAGACTGCTGAACTAGATGATTTCTGAGATTACGCTTTGCTCTAAAACTATCTTCCTCTAGTATTCTTTAGAGAATGGAATGAGACTCCAAGGGTGACAGCAAAAAGAATAATTTTCATTCAATGTGTCTTATTAAAATCTGTCACAATACAATTTCAGTATAAACTATTTAATCACAGAAGTACTTTTTAAGTGACCTTGTCATCCTCACTCCATTTGATTTAAGTTGAAATTTATATCCTTTGTCCTAGAAAAGAGAAGATTTTTCTCTGAAGTTATTTCCTGAGCTTAACAGACCCCTGGGAAATGTAGAAGTCCTTGTGAAATACAAACACGGGTTCCATTACCGGTGTTGAGTTTTGTTCCTCTTTCTCAGGTTACTTGAGCCACAGGACACCCCCAAATATTGCTGTTGTTATGAAAAACGACACTTTACTTCAAGAAGTAACAGCAGCAAGATCATTTCATAGAGTGTTGTGCACTTGGTAAGGAAGTTTCAGGGAGTCTCTGCGCCCTTCCTGGGAATCACGTGATCCCACAGTTCTCCTTCAGCGCAGATGTTCTCCTGGGAACTCCGAGCTGTGAGACAAATTTGGGCATTTTCAACTTGCAGCAGGAGACATGTACAATGAATTCCTTCTGACCTTCCAAGTAGCCTTTTTCCAGTTCATTTTGTATTCATGCCTGAGTTCTTCTCAGAATCTGGCTATTATCGTTCAGGTTTCCACGTGTAGAACATCAGTTAGTAACTCTGATGAAGGCTCTGTGTCTACAGAGTTCCCAGCGCCAACCCCAAAGGAAGATACGGGTGTAACAGAAGCAGCAGAAGGAATCATATTCTGTCACTGAATACAAGCTGTTTCCCAAAGCAGTTCACTGGAAGGCCCCTCATGCAGGATTCAGTGTGTGGGCACCATTTTTAGGACTTAATCAGCTCAACATTTTGGATGATGTAACCACAAAATAAAATTTAGGGACTTATAACACCAGTTCTCAAGGTATAACTTGTGAAATTTAAAATATGTACATGTACACACATACATAAATTATAATCTCAAATAAAATATGAAATTTCCCAAATGCCCTAACGCGATGTATACATTCATTAATGATTTTATGTTGCCTTTCATGTTATTTGTCACAAATGCGTTCAATATTCCCTGGACTAAGCTAGAATAGGATGCATTCCTGACTTCAGAGAGCTCATAGTACTGAAAAAGGAAGATAATTATTTAATAAATAAGTGATAGTAATTCAAATTGATAATAATTTGTTTTTTAAAAGACAAGATTGTTATTTTTTTTCTTTTCTTATGCTCTGTCGAGAATAACTGACATGGCTGGGCGTGGTAGCTCAAGGCTGTAACCCCAGCACTCAGGAGGCAGAGGCAGGAGGTTTGCTGTGAGTTCGAGGCTCACCTGGGCTACATAGTGAGTTCAAGTCAGCCTGAACCACAAAGCGAGACCCTATTTTAAAAAGCTACCAAAAAAAAAAAGAGAGAGAGAGAGAGAGAATAACTGACATGAAGACAAACTGCACAAAATTAAAGTAGGAAATTTAATAAGTTTTGACATCTGTATGCAAATGCACAAGATGTATGTGTTCAAACCAATGAAACCACAGTCAGAATTATGTTTTCACATCCCCGAAGTCCCTGCAACCTCTTCACTCATCCTCCCACCCCTTCATCTTACCCACCCCACAGGCCTTCAGAGGCCTGGGTTCTGGCCCGAGAGTAAGTACTTTCTATTTTCCAAAATTTTACTCATAGGAATTGTACAGCCTGAATCCTCTCACTTTTCATTCAGCAGAATAATTTTTGTATTTGTGCACACTCTAGCACACGTCAATCCATATCTTCTTATTAGCAGGCAGTGTCCCACTCTGTGGAACATATCTGAATTTAATTAGTTAATAACTATACTTCTCAATGAAGATTTTGAGTTATTTTTAGTCTTTACCAAAATCTGTGAACATTTTTGATATTTAAATATGCTTTCATTTCTTCTGGGAAAATTCATAGATATAGAACATCTAGGTTACTTTTCAGAAGTGGTGAATGCTTTGTGCAAAGGTTTGCACTGTTTGACGGCATCATCACACCTGCAGGGCATCACTTGTGCCCCAGCTGGCCAGTGCTCCTAATCTTAGCTGTCTAGCAGGGTCACATTGCCACAGTTCTAGCTTGCACTATCGTAGCTCACAGCAATGAACTTCCCTTGTGTTTATTTGCCATCTGCTTTTTCTGAAGACATACCTGCGCCAGTACTTGCCCACTTCAAAATTGGCTTTTTGATCATGTTCTTGCAGAGCTTTAAGAGTTGTTCTATATTAGATATTGATCCTCTCTAGATACATGTTTCAAAAATATATTTTTGCAACCTGTGAAATGCTCTTTGTTTTGCTGTCAGTGTCATTCACAGAGCAAAACATTTTAATTTTTATGAAACTCACTTATTGGCTTTTTAGTGAATGTGATACTATATTTAAAGAAGATATTGCCAGGAACATAAGTAACTAAGTTTTTTCCTTCTTATGTTTTCTTTTAATTGTTTAATGTTTTAGCTCTCATATGTATATTACCAATTTCAAGTTAATTCTTGTATACGCTATGAGATCTAGCCACTTGTCCAGGTACTATCTGTCATAGAGACTATCTGCACTGAGATTTCTTGTTAAATTTGTATAAAATTGGTCTGAGGATTTAACCCAGTGGTTCCAGTGCCTGCCGTAAAATGTAAGATCCCAAGTTTGATCTCTAGTACAGAAAAACCGTATGAAATTAATTGAACATATCAATACACACCTCTGGCTGAGCACTCCACTCTATTCTAGTGGACAATCATCTGTTTTTATCCTGTTGTCTTCGTGGTTTTATAATAAATTTGGAATCAGATCATGTTAGTTCTCCAAATTTGATCTGCCTTTACAAAGTTATTTTGACTCTTTAAGCCTATTTTTTCAGATAAAAATCTTAGAATTAGTTTTGGAATTTCTATTTCACCCACAAAAAAATTTGAATGAATTTTGACTGGAGTTACAGTGAGTTGATAGAAGAATTTAGGGAGATTAGTCATCTTCACTAACTGATGATTCTTACCCATGTATATAGTATATCTCCCCAGTTAGATCTACTTTAATTTCCCTCAGCAACATATAGTTCTTTACACATAATCTGACAAATTTATCACTATTTCATATCTTGTATGCAACTGTAAACAGATTTCCATTTCTAGCTATTCACTGTCAGCATGCAGAAATACTATTAGTATATTGTAGTAATCGTGTGCCCTGCAGCCATACAAAACTCATTTATTTTGTATAATAGTATATTTTCAAATTCTCTATGATTTTTTGTATTGATAATTGGGTGATATATCAACAAAAGGCACTTATGTTATGTTCTAATCAAGATTCTAATCAATCTCCTTTCTGTCCTTTGCCTATGAAGTGGTCTGGAACTTTGAGAACAGAGCTGAGCAGATGCCACGTAGAGAAGGGCCAGACATCTTTGCATAATTCTTTATTTTAGGAAGAATCATTTTGTCTTTCTCCATGAAGATAATGTTAAAAGCAGGATTTTCCAAATTTTTTTCTTAAAATAGGGCTGAGGAAATTCTGTTTATTTCTACTTCCCTCAGGGAGAGTATTGATATTTATCTAACTGTTTTTCTACATCTTATTTAGATAATCATATGGTTTTTATTTTGTAGTCTGTTAGGATAGTAAACTGTATTGATTTTTTTACTAGCTTTTATTTTAAGAACAGTTTCAGAGTTAGAGGAAAATTAAAAAGGGAATTCCATTTCCCTAACCCTACATTCAGTGTTTCCTACTTTAAAGTATCATATGATATATTAATTATAATTAATAAGCTAATGATGATGCCTTATTACCAACTAATTGCACAGTTTATTTAGAACTCCTGACTTTTTCTTACAGTGTCTTTTTCCTATCATAATATACCACTCAGGGCACTAGTTTCGACATAGACCTCTTCTCTCTCAGGCGCCCCGGACCCTGGCAGCTTCTCAGACTTCTTGACTGAGGATCTTGAAGGTTTTGAGTGTGGGCCAGTCACATAAAATGTGATATTCCCCACTGGAACTGATCTGAAGATTTTATTCATAATAAAATTGCATCTAGACTTGAGAGAAAGACTACAATGGTAACATATCATTTTTCATCACATAGATACATTATGTATAATCTAAATATAATTTGTTAGAGTTGGAGATGACCTTGACAGAGTGAGTCAGAAACTGCTCCATAGATTTCTTTGCTATTAAGTTTCACTTCTCTCCATTTTGGTCTGTTCATTTTGCAAAGAAATTACTATGCCTTCAATGGTAGGAGCTGTAGTTTGCCTACTTGAGGGAACAGTATCTGAGTAAAATATTTGAAATATGTCTTCACTGATTTCTCTGTTCTCCTTTTGTTCATTTAATCATTTTATGTCTTATCAGTGTTGATGTGCATTAAAACGTCATTATTCAATCTGTTTTTTTCTTACTAAATTATTATAACTACTTATCAGAGTCCTTGTAATTTGACTTTCACCTCCCGTTGACTTACTTCCTTTACTGTTTTGAGTTCTCATTTGCTTCTATCACTTCTTTACTTTCCTGTACCACAAGATATTCGAAATTCAACTGTCCTAAAAATTCCCATGTTTCACTTGTTCATCTCCCAGCAGCTCCCAATCATTTTATCTTCCAGTTTAGTTTTTTCATAAATGTCCCATCACTGAAATCATATGATGTACAGCCCTTCAGCCTGATCATTTCACTCGGCAACAGACATTTAAGGTTCCTCCATGTCTGCACAACTTGACAGTTCACTTTTAAATCACTAAGTAATCGAGCTTGTGACGGCACCAAACTTTCCCCTTTTATCTTCTCGCTGTTAAAGAACATCTTAATTGCTTCCAGTTTAGGTCAAATATGAAAAAAGCTATGATGGATTATCAGAATTCAGTTTTAGGTACACACAATTTTTCAGTTGCATAAGACGCTCAAAGTGTAAAAGCTGGATAAGTATTAATTTTGTAAAAAAAAGAAAAATGCCAAGGTGTCTTTCAAGTGATGGCGACATTTCCCATTCACATCGCCAGAGACATGACTGGCACTCGCTCCCTCAGGAACACTTGGCTGTTGTCTGCTCTGTGAGTTGTCTGCTTTCTGCCCTTCTGAGAGAAGCGGCGGTGTCATGCTCAGCTTGTGTTTTCTGGCCACTGACAAAACAGAGCCTCAGGTTGCCCTGCCCTCCTGAGTCCTCTGGCCTGTACAGTCCACCCTCTGCTGAATGACAGCGTCTACAGTCCCAGCTCACTCCTGCTGTGAGAGGTTCTTCCACAAAGCCCTGGCGGCCTGTATCCCATTAGAATTGATGTGCACCGCTGCCATCACAGTCATTATCTTCCCCGGATCATTCCCCCAAACCAGGAAAACCACTGATGCAGAAAACCCATCCTTCATTCCACCGTTCACGTACTGTCCTACTCATTGCTCCCTATCATTACTCCCCTGAACAGGTACCTTTTAGAGCACTGAGGAAGAAGAAAAGCGATTTTATTTTACTTTACCTTCCTTTATTCTTTCTTGGATTCCCTTCCTTAAATAGATTTCAGTTTCTCACTTTATCATTTTTTTTCTCTGAAAAAGATCTTTCGGTACTTCTGGGAAGATTATGTTGGCACTGAATGCTTGCAGTTTTTGGTTGCCTGATAACATCTTTCTCCTTCATTTTTGAAGGACAGTTTTGCTGGTTATAGAGTTCTGGATGGGTGCGTTTTTCTTTGGTACTTTGATGACTTTATTGTCTTTGCTTGCATGATTTCTGACATGAAATCAGATATAACCCAAGTCCTTGCCCTTCCACAGTTAAGAAGCACTCTGGCTGCTTTCGAGATTTTTTTTTATTCTTTAGTTTTCTTCAGATTAAAATGATATAGGTAGGAGTAAAATTTTTGTTATTATCTTGCTTCATGTTTTGTGAGCTTGAGTTTCCGCCGACCTGTCTTGATGCTCACGGGTTACTTCTCTGACTGAGCCGAGTCTGCTTACCCTCCTGCTGACAGCATTTGTTAGGTCTGTTGCATTGTTTTTGTTCCATTTCCTTTGGATTCTTGGTCTTTTCAGTTTTCTGTTTACATTGCCTGTCTGTTCTTATATGTTGTCTGTTTTATTCATTAAGGTTAACATATAATCATAGTTATTTTTTTATTTTTATTTATTTTTATTTTTAGGTTTTTTGAGACAGGGTCTCACTTTGTGGTTCAGGCTGGCCCTGAGCTCAGCCTCCAACTCACATCACAGCAATCCTCCTGCCTCTGCCTCCCGAGTGCTGGGATGACAGGCGTGAGCCACCACTTCCGGCACTGTGGCATGTGGTACTGGTTGCTGCTGGGCATGAGTCTCCACACCCAGTATTGTATGTGGATGCCGGGGAATCGAACCCTGGTCCTTGTGCTTGCAAGACAGGTGCAGGAACCACTGAGCTAACTCCCCGGCCCCGTAATCCTAGTTATTTTAAATTTTATCCTGAATCTGAGTCTCTTCACATTAGGTTTATGATTTCCTGTTAGCCCATCTTGTACTTTCCCTGTGATATTCACTACCCTGTTATATGATAGGATCAGTGAGAAACTGACTTCTGGTGAAAGGTCTGAGGTTAATCGCAGCTGGACACCAGTAGTGTCTAAAGTTTGCTGGGACTACTGATGTCAAGCTTTCCATCTGCCCTGGCGGCCTCATCATGGACTCCCCTTCTCCCTTTGAGTTTCCATAAATCCTCTTCCTTGAATACAGTCTGCAGCTCACATTTGTGGTCTCTGGATATTATTCTGGAGAACTCAGACAGGGTGATAAGACGTGGAAAGAGAACAGTGTATACAGCACTATATGTAATTAAGAGTGACCTCTGTCCTTTGTTGTGAAATCCTCAAGCATTTCTCATCTTCTTGCTTTTCTTTCTTGCCCAGGTGAGGGAGTTATTTCTACTCACATTCTTCCCTTTTCTGAGCAGGTCTTTGTAAATGAATGATCATTTTGAAAGTTCTGCTCTTTCTCTCCCCTGGAAAAAACATCAGTAGTTTTCAGAGTTCTTCAAAAATACCTGAGCACTTGAGGTGAAACCCACAATAGGGCCAGCTCCCCCGGAGGGTCACCCCTGGCTCCGCGGCCAGCAGCTCACCCGCGGTACCGTTCCCAGTGTCCCTCAGGAGTCTGGCCCAGGGCTCTAGCATCCTGGCTGACCTCAGGTCCAGCGCCCTGACTCACAGTCCCCACAGACTTCAGGAAGCAGTTTGCCTGAGTTCTCAGTGCTCCTGGGCTCAAGAAGACATGGATTCTCCTTGTGTCCTGCTTTACCTGGCAGAAGGGACAGGAAGGAAAATGTCGAAGCTCATTATGCGTCAGACCTGAGGGCAGACGTCTCTGTCCTTTTCTTTTGAGTGCTAGAATAATCTTGTCCTCCAGCAATAAAACCAAATGTATTATTATTATTATTATTATTATTATTATTATTATTAGCAACATTATATTTTTAAAATTTTGTTAATAAATTTTATTAGGAATATGTTCTTTTATTGTGGTATTTTGAGAAATGCTGTCTTCACAAAAAGTGAAAATCAAGTCCTGTCAAATACTGCTACAAATTGTCAATGTTGAGTATGATCATGATATGTATATAAAATGTACCTATTTCACCATAAAAAAAAAATTTAGATAGGAAATTTGCTTTCCTCTTCCATTTTTTTGAAGAATCTATAAAATTAGTATATTTTCCTTCTGTAATGTTTTGTATAATTCACCCACAAAGTTATTTGGGTCTAGAAATGTCTTTATGTGAAGTATTTAGTGATAAATTCAGCTATAAACCCACACATACTCACATACACACAAACACACACACACACACACACACACACACACACACACATGCACACACACACCTTGAGATATATCATTTTAGTGAAACTGTTAGAGAATGATTTTCTTGTTCTCACTCTTCTGGTTTTTAGTGCGTCTTTTGTAGCATTAATTTTCCTTTCCATATTTGCTTCTCTCTGCACTCTCTGGGTTTGGTTCCTCTGCATTTCATTTAGGGAAACGCGAAGCCATAGACCAGAGAGCTACTGGTCACTTCTGACCCTCTCGGCCCTGTGCACATTCTGACATTATGCGGCACCACCATCAGTTCAAAGGGCTTTGTAATTGCTCCTTTGATTCCTTATTTGAACCAGGAGGCACTTACAAGTGTTTTATTTCATTTTCAAGCAGCTTATATTGCTCAGACAGTTCCAATATTGATTATTAATTTAATTCATTCGTACTCAAAAAAGAATTAGTATCTTTTGAATTTTTTCTGAGAATTCTTTTCCGGCTCCAAGACCAGGATCTTTTAGGGGAAATTTCTAAATAGACTGGAAAAGAACATGAAAAATATTTATTTGGCTGTTTTGGGCAGAATGTTCTATAAATTTTAATTAGGCCTAATTGATTGATAGTGTTGTTCAAGCCTTCTGTATGCGTAATGATTTTTGTCTCTCTGGTCTGTCATTTATTGAGAGAAGAGTGCTGTAATATTTCATTACAAGTATGAATCTGCCAATTTCTCCCTCTAATATGACCAGAGTCTGTTTCATTGTTTTCAAGCACTGTTATTAGGTGCACACACGTTTACGATTATGATGTCTTCTCAAGGCATTGATCCCTTTATCGTTATGAAGAAGCTATTTTTATCCCTGGTAATATTGTTTTCTTGGAAACCTGCTCTGTCTGGCATTAATGTAGCCACTTGAGCTTTCTTTTTATTAGAGTTAGCATGGTATATGTTTATCAACGTGCTTATTCTTAACCTATTTCTGTCTTTGCTTCTCATTGGAAACATGATTTTGGGTCTTGCCTCTCTTTTTGGTTCAGTCTTATAATCTCCACATTTCATGTGGGATGTTGAGGTCACTTTTCTAATGTGGTTATTCTAATGAAAATGTCTAAATCTACCATCTTCCTATTTGTTTTCTACTTTTTTCATTTGTTCTTTGTTTTGTTTTTCTTCTCCTATTGGTCTTTCTGTATGTGTTAGTTTAATAGCAATAACTACAATTTTAGTTTATATTTAAGTCATTGACTTACGGGTGATAATGTACAAATTTAACTTACCATAATCTACTCTCAAGTAGTATCTCACTTTACACATATCAGCACATTTCTCTTTGGGGCTATTGTACTTAAGAACAATAACTTCAACAAACTAAGTTTTAAAGATCTAATTAGAAGGGTTGAAGAGAGGGCAGGAGAATGGGAAAAATAAGAATCAAGGTATCCACATTCAGCACAAATTCTCTACAGTGATGTGTGACAGTTATGTCTATCTAAAATGTATCAATAAATTTAATTAGTTAAAAAATCTACTTGGATTTTGTTAGTGACTCTTGAAACAGGAAACAGGCTACAAATTAGATGGGACTTCTCTTACACAAGCAGGACAGTTTTTGCTTTTGCTTAAGTCCACCTTCACAGTATAGGATGTTTTCTTCACATTCTCTGTATGGAGTTGTTACCTGTACATAACACATCTAAATTCATTTTTCACTCCCTTTGCTTCCCCTCCCTCCATCTCTTCACCCCTTTTCCCTTTGAGAAAGCTCTATCCAGCTACTCCTTGTTGTCTTTTACTTTGCTCTGTATTTATACTTTGGGTGTGAGTTTCCTGAGCTACCTGGGGAGGAGGGAGAAGGTCACAGCATAGAGAGAACCTTAACTCTCCTCTGATGGTAGTTGTTTACTTCATTCTGTGGCTAAGGGCAGAGGGCTTCCCTACCGTGCCAGCTCTGGCCGGTGGCCTGTAGATGAGCGGCTGTGAATCTCACACACTTTGGAATACAAACCTGGTTTTCAGTTTGCTTTTGACTGTGTGGCACCTGGCACAAGTGACTGGATTCCTGTTCAGTCTTTGCTGGGTCCAGGGCAGAATCCTTGTCTAAACCTTGGCCTCCTGTGAAATCCTTCTCACAGATGAGACGGATTTGATTCCCTCGTGAATTATAAACATCACGAGGAGATATTATTGTTTTGCTGTAGTCAGTTATCAAATACAATGGTTTTAATAAGGAGAATGATGTGAATTTATCTTATAATTATCCACATCTTTACCATTTCCAGTTTTTTCATTGCTTCATGTAGCTCAAGATGCCATTTGTTATTGTTTTTCTCTGCCTGAGAATCTTCCTTACTACTTCTCATAGTGC